>NC_069436.1:3960059-4071470 GCF_026875155.1 Cherax quadricarinatus | reverse complement strand
CAAACTAAAAATTTAACTAACAACTATAATATAAAACTAACAAACATGGACCAACCTAGTTTTATTACTTTCTATAAATCGGGTTACATGAGGTTACACACATACAAATAGAGAAAAACTGCCTTGACATATCTGTCAAGGAGGTAAAACAGCGAACGATCCAGACGAGTGTGACTTGTCCAGTGAGTATGTTTAGTAGTGTAGTTTGTCAGCAGGTGGCCAGAGTTGTGTGTGTCACTATCAACGACTGTGTTAACTAGTATCAACGACTGTGTTAACTAGTATCAACGACTGTGTTAACTAGTATCAACGACTGTGTTAACTAGTATCAACGACTGTGTTAACTAGTATCAACGACTGTGTTAACTAGTATCAACGACTGTGTTAACTAGTATCAACGACTGTGTTAGCTAGTATCAACGACTGTGTTAACTAGTATCAACGACTGTGTTAACTAGTATCAACGACTATGTTAACTAGTATCAACGACTGTGTTAACTAGTATCAACGACTGTGTTAGCTAGTATCAACGACTGTGTTAGCTAGTATCAAGGACTGTGTTAACTAGTGTCAAGGACTGTGTTAACTAGTATCAACGACTGTGTTAACTAGTATCAACGACTGTGTTAACTAGTATCAACGACTGTGTTAGCTAGTATCAACGACTGTGTTAGCTAGTATCAAGGACTGTGTTAGCTAGTATCAAGGACTGTGTTAACTAGTATCAACGACTGTGTTAGCTAGTATCAACGACTGTGTTAGCTAGTATCAAGGACTGTGTTAACTAGTGTCAAGGACTATGTTAACTAGTATCAACGACTGTGTTAACTAGTATTAAGGACTGTTAACTACACGTATTTCACTCGCTGCCCCATCCCTTAATACTATCCCCGTATATCATAATCCCAGCCCCCTCTACCTCCGTGCACACAAAATACCACAAGGCACTCATAAAATTCTAATGAAGCAAAATATAAACACAAAAGTGTGTATGAGCATATATATGTGTGTGCGCGTATGCGTATGTATGCTTATGTATGCTTATGTATGCTTATGTATGCATGGTCCGTGAGTTATTGTAGGCTTGGTGGTGATGTTTGGTGGGCGAGCCCAGTAGAGTTTTATTATTATTATTATTATTATTATTATTATTATTATTATTATTATTATTGTAATATAAATATTCATTGGTATGTTTATTGGTACAAACTGTCCATGAGACTGGCCAGAAGTTATTAAAAGTTAGTCCCTCAGATGAGGGACTAACATCATCAATTGCTTACTGTACTTTGATACATCAATTTGTCGATAATATTTACTGTGTATTATTACTTACGTTGGCTGGAGGCTTGTTGGGTGAGGGATGCCTCTTGGTTCCTTCAGCAGGAGTCATGCTGGAGGGAGAATGCGGCAGGACTCTCTCAAAAGCTCCTCCTCCAGTTGTGTTCATGAGTGTGGGATGTGGTTGTTGGTTGTTAAGTTGTGGCAGAGGCTGCTGGAGAGTAGTGTGTGCTTGTGGTTGGAGGTTGTGTTGTGTAGCAGGAGGCGGGGCTCCGCACACCACTGCTGAAGCTGTCATGGGTCGGCACCGTGGGTTACGATCACCCAGTAGGAGGGAGAGGCTGTATGGGGCCTCAGCTTCCTCCTTAACCACCGTTGCCATCACCTGTGTCACCTACTCTCACCCCTGATCCCACACAGGGATGGGATGACTAACGACTTGAGTGTTGACAACTAACACAGCTCACAATAACACCTTAAAGTATCTACGACCATTACCATAGTCGTTCTGTCGTAACCTTTACTTCTTTAATTCCTTTACAAAGATGAGGACAAAATTCTTCAGATGAAGAATCTTCTTGATGTAGGTGAAGAAGATTTGATAGTTACGTGTTGCGGAGGTTTTGATGCTGTTATCTTGGCGACGTTGCTGTAAGGTTGCTCACTATATCCATGCTGAGAGATGTGCAAGTATTTTGGCAGCAGTGCCAAGTGAATACAAGGAAGATGTCCGGATGCAGGTTAGGCACCAGACCTGCCTTGACCACCAGGTTATCCTGGGCACCAGACCTGACTTGGACCCCGAGATCTGGTTTGGCCACGAGACCTAGCCTAGGCACGAGACCTAGCTCGGGCACGAGCCCTGGCCTAGGCACGAGACCTGGCCTGGGCACGAGATCTGGCCGGGGTACAAGACCTAACCCAGGCACGAGACCTGGCCTGGGAACGAGACCGAGGCTGGGCACGAGACCTGGTCTAAGCCCCAGACTTGTCTGCCATTGGTGTTGATAGAGCAGCAGCTGCTGCTAAACACTGTTCTAGTGTCTTGCTATACATGTACACAAACACTCACTACACTTCATGTTGCTTGTATCAACATTGTCAAGTGTTCTTCCTTGACACACACACACTAGTACTCCAGTGATAAACTGTAGCGTCCCATCTCTGAGAACAGCAGATACCTGCTAGGACTAACCTCACCTGAGCTGCTATTTTCCAGCAGAATATTGCGATATCAGTTATGACGTGTCACTCAAAACATATCATTAATTAGCAGAAACTGAAGCTTACAGTTTGTCCGTACCAAGCTTGTTTTTCATACCAAAAATAAATGCAAGAACTTTTAAAATATTGGTCTTAGCTGTTAGGCTTATATATACACAACTTTGGGCAGGAGGTGGAGTATATGGGGCTGGAGAGAGTGGTTGTTGTGAGGCCCAGGTGAGACAAGTGTCAGGTACAACGAAACCTCTTGCATTATCCACACTCTACTCTCCCTACACTTGTATGAGACTGAGGTAGATTGAGCCCGTGCCTGTGTATGTGTGCGCGCCGCCTGTGTACGTCTCGTGTGTGTGTGTGTGTGTGTGTGTGTGTGTGTGTGTGTGTGTGTGTGTGTGTGTGTGTGTGTGTGTGTATTTCGTGGTCACGTGCAGCTCCACACTTCCAGGACATTTTCTAAATATTTAATACAACTTGTGTGTTCAATTATTCTCATATTCATGTGATTGCAGTGATACAGTCGAGCAAGTGAATAAGACCAGTTAATTTATATATGTAAGTTTGATGTCATTAGAATAATAAATTAGTGAAGTAGAAGCATTGAAAGGAAGATAGAAGGTAGTGAGGTGGCACCTCAGGCAGCAGACTGCCAGAGGTCGCCCTCACACCATCACTGCCAAACTTGTCACTGGTGTGGCGTACCTAGTGCCACTCTCTGACTTGTGCCTCATCCTGCACACCTCAACACAACAACCTCTGCTACCAAAAGTATAGGCTCAAAGCTTGTTTTAGGCATCGCATTGGAAATTTCTGAGACGTGGCACCATTGGCGGAGAGGCGGCACAGTGGCTAGAGGGGAGGGATGGAAGGATGGAGGGTAGGAGGGAGGGAGGGAGGGAGGGAAGGAAGGAGGAGAGCACACGTGACTATCGTCCTGCACGTGGGCAGCCATGCACCAGCTCACACTTAAAGAGGCTAACCTGCACACTTGTTCTTAGTCACCTGCTGCCTCCACCCTGCTTCCTCTCACACACCTGTAATGTGTGTAGTGATGGAGGGCACGTGACTCCTTAGTTCCTCCACACCTGTCCCTATGTCAGATAAACACTCAACTTATAGACTTTGTAACTCACTTTTATCATAGTAATTACCCCTGTAACATTACCAGCCACTCAGGTGTTGTGTTGTTAACACCACAACTGTAACATTACCAGCCACTCAGGTGTTGTGTTGTTAACACCACATTCACTAGTGTAGTTAACACTATAACTACTGTAGTTACAACTACTGTAGTTAACACTACAACTACTATAGTTAACGCTACAACTAGTGTAGTTAACATTACAACTAGTGAAGTTGACACTACAACTAGTGTAGTTAAACACTACAGCTATAGTAAACACACAACTAGTGTGGGTTAACATTACAACTAGTGTATTTAAACATTACAACAGTGTATTAAAACACAAACAATTGGTGTTAACATTACAACTAGTGTAGTTAACACTACAATTGGTGTAGTTAACACCACAACTAGTGTAGTTAACACTACAATTGGTGTAGTTAATATTACAAATAGTGTAGTTAACAGTACAGCTACTGTAGTTATCATTACTACTGTAGTTAACACCACAACTAGTGTAGTTAACACTACAACTGCTGTAGTTAACACTACAACTACTGTAGTTAACACTACAACTAGTGTAGCTAACATTACAACTAGTGTAGTTAACATTACAACTAGTGTAGTTAACACTACAGCTAGAGTATTTATCACTACTACTGTAGTTATCACTACAACTACTGTAGTTAACACCACAGCTAGTATAGTTAGCACTTCAACTTGTGTAGTTAACACTATACTTACTGTAGTTAACACCACATCTACTATAGTTACCCCACTCACCAGAATTAGTGTAGTTAATACCACAAGTATCGTATTTAACACCACACCACACTCGCTCAAACTAGTGTTGTTAATATCACAGTTAACATCACAGGCAGTTAACACCGTTCTCGAGTAACATTTACTGTTGTGTATCAGTATAATATTAACATTAGATCGGCGCCAATCATTCTGTTATGTTCTCGCCATATTTGACATCTGTATTACTGGTAACTTATTGGTCCATAAAGTGAGTGTCTCCTCTTGATGCATTTACAGTGTACACGCTTCTTTTGCACTAATACTTCTCTTATTCATTTGAAACACCACCTGTCTTTATTCCTCTTATCATAATTGTTGCCACCATCTGCAGCCTTTGTCCTGGTAGGCAGGCGCGCACGCACACACACACACACACACACACACACAGGGACCAGGAGCTATGAATCGACCCCTGCAACCACAACTAGGTAAGTACACAAACACACACAGGGACCAGGAGCTATGAGTCGACCCCTGCAACCACAACTAGATAAGCACACCCCCACACACACCCCACACACACACACACACACACACACACACACACACACACACACACCACACACAACACACACACACCTGGTCACAGACCGGGCCGCGGGGCGTTGACCCCCGGAACTCTATCCAGGTAACTCCAGGTTAAAACACACACACACACACACACGCACAAAACAACACACAAAACACACACACCAAAACACACACACACAAAAAACACACACACACACACACACAACACACACAACACACACACACACACACACACACACACACACACAAAACACACACACACAAGAAAACCAAGAAGCAAGGGGCAATAACTAGGGAAGGACTGAAGGAAGGAACACTCCACGGGAAGGAACTAAAACACATCAGAGGATCCAATGGAGTCACAGTGGGAGGTGGAAAGGGAAAGATCCTGTTTGTCTATGGGCTAGACGAAGCTAAAGGGGAAACTTATGATGAAAAAAAGCCGGAGGAGAAAAAAAACGATTGAAATATCATGAAGGTGATAGGCGAGGGGAAAATGACCCAGGTGGCAAATTTTCGGAGAATTGGGTGGTTTTACAAAAAAGGAATCGGCCTCTCAAAGTAATTTCAAGGCAGAATCAAACCCGAACCATGATCCTGCAGGAGAAAGCACGGCTGAGAGGCAAGCAGGAGTTCCGGAGTGTGTACCTCGATCGAGACAGAACACAGGACGAAAGGAAGACAATGAAAGAGTGAGTTCAAAACGAAAGGAGAAATGGGAGGGAAAAGAAAAAGGAGAGCGAATAATCCAGGATCAAATGGAAGACAAGCGCACCCCCCAGAAACACCTGCAGAAGGACTCCAGCCACGATACCCTCAAGGCAACAGAAAAATCCAAACCAACCATCACACCCGATCCCTCTGTTTCCACCCCCCGCACCACAGTTACAGTATTTTAAAACAGAAGTTGAAGGTTTGGTACACAAATGCAGATGGATTAACGAATAAACATGAGGAATGGCAAGAAAGAATCAATGAGAAGTCCCCAGACATCATAGCAGTTTCAGAAACAAAACTCATGGAGACAATAACAGATGGCAATCTTCCCCCCAGGATACCAGATCATGAGGAAAGATAGAAGGGGCAGGGGGAGGTGGGTTGCTCTGCTCGTAAAAAACAGATGGAAATTCGAGAAAATGGAAGGAATAGATGAGACGGGAGAAAGAGACTCATAGCAAGGGACACTTTAGTCTGGGGAACACAAAGTGGTCATTGCAGTGATGTAAATCCACCACAGAACTGCAGGGGGCCAAGAGAGGAATATGAAGAAGCAACAGGCAATGGGGACACACTTGCTAGTGGCAAAAGAGCTCACTCCACAGAGCAAAGTTGCTGGTTAGGGGGATTTCAACCACAGGGAATTGACGGGAAAACCGGACCACAGGGGGGGCCCGAAACATGAACCAGGGTGTTGGACGTGGCGGGGAAAACCTCATGCACCAACATGTTAAGGGCCTACCGAGTGAGAGGGGGGATGAACCAGCAAGATTGGACCTTTTGTTCACCTGGGCACTCAATATTTAGGGGCACAAGTATGAGAGTCCCCTAGGAGCAGCGACCACTGGTTTTTTGCTTTGAATCATAGACTGCAAGTGAGAGAAAAAACCCGGGTTGAATGGAAAAAGCCTGACAAAAAGAGGGGGCTACATAGGGTTGAAGAACTTCCGCGGAGGTCCGTGGACAGAGAATGGCAGGAAACCTAAAAAAAATTGGAAAAGTAACAAACAAAAAGCAAGGAGGCTGGAAAGGTTTATTCCCAAGGCAAAAAACAAAGGGAAAACCAGAACGAGCCCCTGGTTTTCCCAACGGGGTAAGGAGGCAAAAACAAAATTTCAATAGAGAATGGAAAAAGTACAGAAGGCAGAGAACACACGAAAATAGGGAGATCAGTCGCAGAGCAGGAATGAGTATGCACAGGTAAGGAGGGAGGCCCAGCGACAGTATGAAAATGACATAGCATCGAGAATCAAGACTGACCCGAAACTGTTGTATAGCCACATCAGGCGGAAGACAGCAGTCAAAGACCAGGTGATCAGATTAAGGACAGAAGATGGAGAACTCACAAGAAATGATCAGGAGGTATGTGAGGAGCTGAACAGGAGATTTAAGGAAGTTTTTACAGTAGAGACAGGAAGGGCTGTGGAAGACAGCACAGAAGGGAACATCAAGAGGGAATATACCAACAAGTGTTGGATGACATACGAACAACTGAGGAGGAGGTGAAAAAAGCTCTTAAGTGACCTTGACACCTCAAAGGCGATGGGACCGACTTCTCCCCATGGGTCTTAGAGAAGGAGCAGAGATGCTGTGCGTGCCTCTAACCACAATCTTCAACACATCCCCTTTAAACTGGGGAACTACCTGAGAATGGAAGACAGCTAATGTAGTCCCCATATTTAAGAAAGGAAACAGAAACGAGGCACTAAACTACAGACCTGTGTCTCTGACAAAGTATTGTGTGCAAAGTCATGGAGAAGATTATCAGGAGGAGAGTGGTAGAACACCTGGAAAGGAACAAGATTATAAATGAAAACCAGCATGGGTTCATGGAAGGCAAATCTTGTATCACAAACCTCCTGGAGTTTTATGACAAGGTAACAGAAGTAAGACACGAGAGAGAGGGGTGGGTAGATTGCATTTTCCTAGACTGCAGGAAGGCCTTTGACACAGTTCCCCACAAGAGATTAGTGCAGAAGATGGAGGATCAGGCGCACGTAAAAGGGAGGGCACTGCAATGGATAAGGGAATACCTGACAGGGAGGCAGCAACGAGTCATGGTACGTGAAGAGGTATCACAGTGGGCGCCTGTTACGAGCGGGGTCCCACAGGGGTCAGTTCTAGGACCAGTGCTATTTTTGATATATGTGAACGACATGATGGAAGGAATAGACTCTGAAGTGTCCCTGTTCGCAGATGACGTGAAGTGATGAGAAGAATTAATCGGACGAGGATGAGGCAGGACTGCAAAGAGACCTGGACAGGCTGGACATGTGGTCCAGCAACTGGCTTCTCGAATTCAATCCAGCCAAATGCAAATGTCATGAGATTGGGGCAGGGGCAAAGAAGACCGCAGACAGAGTATAGGCTAGGTGGACAAAGACTACAGACCTCACTCAGGGAGAAAGACCTTGGGGTGACCATAACACCGAGCACATCACCGGAGGCACACATCAACCAAAAACCGCTGCAGCATACGGCCCTGGCAAACCCGAGAATAGCGTTCCGATACCTTAATAAGGGAAACGTTCAAGACATTGTACACTGTGTATGTTTGGGGGCCCCTACTGGAGTATGCAGACCGTCGGAACCCACACCTGGTCAAACCATCAAAAAAGTTAGAGAAAAACAAAGGGTTTTCAAAAGGGATCCCAGCTCAAGGGAAGTTTGTACAGGGAAAGGAAAAGGAAATCGACTGACGACATGGAGGGCAAAGGGTCGGGGGAGACAGATAACGACATACAAGATACTGCGGGAATAGACAAATGGGCAAGATAGGATGTTCCAGAGAGGGGACAAGGGGAAAAAGGGGCACAACTGGAAGCTAAACTCAGACGAGTCAAAGGGACGTTAGGAATTTTTCTAGTCATAAGGGGTTTCACAAGTGGAAAACCTACAAATGAAGTATGGAGGCAGGAAAACTACTATTTTAAAAAAAGGGGACGCAAAGCCAGGAAGCAGAGAGAGAGAGGATAGTAGCGACAGTGAAGAGGGGGGGGCCGGGCGAGTCTCGACCCCGCAACCCAATTAGGGATACACAACCCACACACACACACCCCCAAACAAACAACCCCAAAAAACACACACACAAAAAACAACACCAACAGCCAAACACACGCACAAAACACACAAAACCACACACACAAAACAAAACACCACACCACCACCCATTTCCACACCCCGTCCCCCAATACAGGGCCCCTTAAGTCAGTACCTGACCAACCAGCTGTGGTTTTTTACGTCAGCTTTCGTGCGGGGCCAGCAGTAAAAGCCGGTTGATCAGACCTTGATCCTCATGAGGCCTGGTCTCAGACCGGGCCGCGGGGGGGTTGACCCCGAAACCCCCTCCAGGTAAACTCCAGGTAACACATCGTCAAACCAACCCCGGGCCGGGATTGAACCCGCGGTCATAGATCCAAAACTCCCGCCCGTAGTGACCTGGAAAAAAAGGGTTTGGAAACAGAGCCAACATAGCTTTTGAATAGGAGAAAGCCCGGGAGGACGTGAACTCGGTCGGGGGTCATTCGGGGGCGAGGTCAGGGCAAAGTCCTCTCTCACCAAAAAAAGGGAGGTACCTGACAGACGGGGAGGGGTTCCCAAACATAAACTGCCACGGTACGAGACGCCCGACCTTTTACCACTACCATTATAACCGCCTTTACCATACCATATAGCCACCATTACCACACCTTTTATAGCCACCATTACCACTACCTTTTATAGCCACCATTACCACTACCATTTAACCCATTACCATACCATTATACCACCATTACCACTACCATTAAACCGCCTTACCACAACCTTTATAACCACCATTACCATCCCATTATACCCCCTTTACCACACCATTATAGCCACCATTCCCACTACCATTATAACCCCCTTCCACTCCCTTATAACCACCATTACCACTACCTTTATAACCCCATTCCCCCATACCATTTTAGCCACCATTACCATCCCATTAAAACCCCCATTCCCACTACCATTAAAACCCACCATTACACTACCATTAAAACCGCCTTACCCTACCTTTATAACCACCATTACCATACCATTAACCACCATTACCACTACCTTATAACCCACCATTACCACTACCATTATAACACCCATTCCCACTACCATTAAAAACCATTACTCTCCTTTTAAACCACCTTTATAACCATTACCACTACCATTATAACCACCATTTCCTACCATTTAAAAACCACCATTATCTACCATTATAACCATTACCACTACCTTTATAACCGCCTTTACCACACCATTAAACCACCTTTATATCTTTTAACCACCTTCCCCAAACTACCTTTATAACCACCATTACCACTACACCGTTCCACCTTACCACTATACCTTTAAAAAACCTTACACTCCATTATAACCCCCTTACTACACCATTATAACAAAAATTCCCATATTTCCCATTAAACCCCATTACTACTCCTTTTATAACCCCATTACCACTACCATTATAACCACCTTTCCCACTACACCGTTCCCCCAAATTACCATCCATTAAACTACCTTTACTACTACTTACCATTATAACCATCTTTCCCACACCTTAAAACCAACCCACTCCTTTATTACTACCATACCACTACTACCATCATCACCCCTATAACCAACTCACTAAAAAATTTGGAAACCAAACCAAATTAAAACCCAAATTGAAACCCCTACCATAATCACTATTACCAAGCCCCCATCACCCTCACTAAAATACCACCTCCTAATACCCACCACTACCAAAAATTTCCCAAATGGCGAGGGGGATTAGGGAAAAAGTCTTACCTTTTTACATCACACTTTCCCAAAATAAAAAACAGTCCCGGGGTTTTTTGGTTTTGATGGTACCCTAGTGAGGGTATGTTTATCCACTCACGAAGTCTAATAAACAGTTGGAGAAAAAAACGGGGAACGAGTGGGGCACACGGCCCCAAAGGGTTGGGGAACCAAAGCAACATAGTACAAGGGGAGAGCACACACAACTTTGTATACCCACCATGCCCGGGCTTCAAACACCTTTTATTGTACACAAAAAAAGGAATGGAAAGATGCCCGCAAAAAAGTCAAGGCCAGTCATAGCAGAACCAAATTCAAGAAGATGCCAAAAAGGGGGGTCGATGAATGTACTACAAAAGGGGGGGGAAATGTTTTTCTTTTTTTTAGCTAACATACGTTAAATTTTACCTTATTCCTAGAAAAATGCCCTCGTTAGTTGATAGTTTTAATCCCCTGTGTAGTTTATTTTTGCCCCTCGTGATAATACTTAAGACCCCGGGTAGTCTTAATGCCCCCCGTGTATTGAAGTCTTAATGACCCCGTGTAGTTGTAGTTTTTAATGCCCCTCGTGTAGTAAAAAGTCTTAATGACCCTCGGTGTTGAAGTCTTAATCCCCTCGTGTATTTATATCTTAATTTGCCCCCGTGTATTGTAGTCTTAAAAACCCCCCGGTAGTAGATAGTCTTAATGACCCCGTGTATTTTAAAATGACCCTCGTGTATTTTGTCTTAAGACCCTCGGTATGATAGCTTAAGACCCTCGGTAGAGATAGTCTTAATGACCCTCTTTGTATCTTAATGACCTGTGTATAGTCTTAAAATGCCCCCCTCGTGAGTAGATCGTTTTAATGCCCCTCGTGTAGTAATAGTCAAAAGCCCCCTGTGTAGTAGATATTTAAGACCCTCGTGTAGTAGTTTTAATGACCCTGGTAAAGTTTTTAATGACCCCTAGTGTAGTAGTAGTTTAATGCCCCGGTGGTAGATAGTCTTAATGCCCCCGGGTTAGTAGTCTTAATGACCCTCGTGTTGTAATAGCTTAAGCCCCTCGGTATAATAGTCTTAATACCCCTGTTTAGATAGCTTAATTACCCTCGTGAGTAGTAGTCTTAAAGACCCTCGTGTAAAGATATCTTAATGCCCCCCGTAAAAAAATTTTAGCCCCTCGGTAGAGTTTTAATGACCTTCGTTTTTTGTCTTTAAAACCCCGTGTAGTAGATAGCTTAATGACCCTCGTGTGTAGAATCTTAATGACCCTCGTGTAGTAGATAGTCTTAATAAACCCCTGAAATAATAGTCTTAATGACCCTCGGTATAATAGTCTTAAGACCCCGAGTAGCAGTGTCTTAATGACCCTCTTATATTAAATGACCCTGTGTGTAGAAAGTCTTAAGACCCCGGTAGAGATAGTTTAATACCCTCGAGTAGTAATAGTCTTAAGACCCTCGTGTAGTAGCTTAATGACCCTCGTGTTTGTAGATAGTCTTAAAACCCCTCGTGTTGAAAAAGTCTTAATGCCCCCGTGTAGTAGATATCTTAATAAACCCTGTGAGAATAGTTTTAATACCCCGGGTAGAATTAGTCTTAAGACCCTCGTGTTTTGTCTTAATGACCTCGTGTAGTAGTCTTAATGCCCCTCGTGTAGTAGATGTTTTAATGACCCTCGGTATAGATATCTTAAGACCCTCGGTAGCAGATAGTCTTAATGACCCTCGTGTAGTATTTTTTAAGACCCGGTAGTAGATAGTTTTAAATGACCCTCGTTAGTAGTTTAATGCCCCGTGTAGTAGATATCTTAATGACCCTCGTGTAGTAATAGTCTTAATGACCCCGTTAGTAGATTTTTTTAAATGACCCTCGGATATTTTAATGACCCCGGTGTAGATTTCAAAATGCCCCGGTTTAATACTTAATGACCCCTTTGTAGTAGAAGCTTAATGACCCCGTGTTGTAGTCTTAATGACCCTCGTGTATAGTCTTAATGACCCTCGTGTAGTAGTAGTCTTAAAATGCCCCTCGTTAGATAGTCTTAAACCCTGTGTAGTACTTAAAACCCTCGTGAGTAGATAGTTTAATGACCCTCGTGTAGTAGATATCAAAATGACCCCTTAGTAGATATCTTAATGCCCTGTGTGGTAGATAGTTTTAAGACCCTCGTGATTTTCTTAATGACCCTCGTGTATAGTTTTTAATGACCTCTTGAATTTGATGTCTTAATGCCCTCGGTATAGAATCTTAATGCCCCTCGGTATGATGTTTTAAATGACCCCTGTAGTAGATAGTTTTAATGACCCTCGTGTAGTTGAAGTCTTAAATGCCCCTCGTGAGAGTCTTAAGACCCTCGTGTGGGTTGATAGTTTTTAATGACCCCGTTAGTTGTAGTCTTAATGACCCTCGTGTAGTAATATCTTAATGCCCCCTCGGTAGTAGCTTAATCCCCTGTTTAATGTCTTAAGACCCTCGTGTTAGTCTTAATGACCCTCGTGTGTAAGATATTTAAAATGACCCTCGTGATTTTGATAGCTTAATACCCCTTGTAGTTGATAGTCTTAATGACCCCGGTAGTAGTCATAATGACCCCGTGTAGAGTCAAAATGACCCCGGTAGTATCTTAATGACCCTGGTGTTTAGAGTTTTTAAGACCCTCGGTGGGAAATAGTCTTAAGACCCTCGTGTAGTAGATAGTCTTAATGACCCCGTTAGAGATAGTCAAAAGACCCTCGTGAGTAGAAGTCTAATGCCCCTCGTGTGTAGATAGTCTTAATGACCCCGTGTATTGATAGTCTTAATGACCCTCGTTATTTAAAGCTTAATGACCCTGGGTTTTGTAATAGTCTTAAACCCCTCGTGTGAGTCTTAATGATCCTGGGTTAGTAGTCTTAATGACCCTCGTGTATAGATGTCTTAATACCCTCGTGAGAGATAGTCTTTAACCCCGTTGTAGAAATAGTCTTAATGACCCTCGTGTAGAAAAGACCTTTTTAATGCCCCCTTCGTGATAATATCTTAATGCCCCTCGTGTAGTAGATACTTAATGACCCTCGGTAGTTGATAGTCCCTAATGACCCCCGTGTAGTTGAAGCTTAATACCCTCGTGAGTGATATCTTAATGACCCCGGTAGTAATAGTTTAATGACCCTCGTGTGTAATAGTCTTAATGACCCTCGGTAGTAGTTTTAAATGCCCCGTGTGAGTTTTTAAACCCCTTGGTATCTTAAGACCCCGTGAAGTTGATAGTCTTAAGCCCCTCGTGAAGTTTAAATTCTTTAATGACCCTGGGAAAGTTGATATCTTAATGACCCTCGTGTAGTTGATAGTTTTAAAATGCCCCTCGTGTAGTAATAGTCTTAATGACCCTCGGTAGTAGTAGTTTTAAAGACCCTCGTGTATAGATAGTTTTAAATGACCCCGTGTAGTAGTTTAATGACCCTCGTGTAGTAGTTTTAAATGCCCCTCGTGATTTTAAGCCTCGTAAAGTTGAAGTCTTAATACCCCGTAATTTGAAGTCTTATGACCTCTAAAAGTTGATAGTCTTAATGCCCTCTGTAGTAATAGTCTTAATGCCCCCTCGGTGTTGATGCTTAATGCCCCCTCGTGTATAGAAGTCTTAAGACCCTCGGTGTAGATGTCTTAATGACCCTCGTGTATAGTTTTAAATGACCCTCGTGTAGTTGATGTCTTAATGACCCTCGTGTAGTAAAGCTTAAATGCCCTGTGAAGTAGTTTGTCTTAATGCCCTCGTGAAGTTGAAGTCTTAATGACCCTCGTGATTTTTATATCTTAAGGCCCTCGGTAGTAGATAGTCAAATGACCCTGTGTATAGATAGTCTTAATGACCCTCGTGTAAGATAGTCAAATGACCCTCGTGATAGATAGTTTAAAATCCCTCGGTGTAATTATCTTTAATGCCCCTCGTTAGTAGATAGTTTTAAGACCCTCGGTATAAAGTTTTTAATGACCCCCGTTTTTAGATAGCCTTTAATGACCCCGTGTAGTAGATAATCTTTTTAGTTGTAATAAGATATTATTTCATTATAAAAAATAATAATAAATATTATAACCCTTTTAAAATTAAATAAGGTAAAAGGCCACAAGGGAAATAAGCCCTCTGACTTATTTTTTTGTTTCCCGGGTTTGTCTACAATATCAAATCAAATCAAATCAATTTTATTCTCTATAAGGATCACAATGGGGGGTTTAAACAGTTTTGGGTATTTTTTGGGTTTACAGTTAAAAATACTAATTACAGGGGGGGCCCTGGGAAACCCAGCATGGCTAGCATTTCGAGCGACTTAATTTAATTCTTAACATTAAATCATTACAATTAGGTATTAATTAGGGTAATGACTACATCATAATTTGTGGATTACCCAATGTGAATGCTTTTGTTTTGGCACAATACAAAGTTCTATTTGGGGTTTCAAGACAAACTTAAACTAGTTAATTTATTATTTTTAAGTTAAATTAGTATTTTCTGGGTTTAAGCAGTGGGTGGTGAAGTGTAAATTGTAACCCCCATTTTACGTAACTGTATTTGTGTATACCAATTTAAACTTATTTAAAGGGGAACATCGCCATTTTACGGCAGACTGTGCCTGGAACCTGCCAGAAAATTTGTGTTTACCTCTGGTGTTTTCAACAAAAAGGTGTGTGCTGAAGTGTGGAGCTGGTGGCTTTTTGTTGTGTTTGTTCAACAAAGGTTTGGGGAAAGGGAAGCGTTAATTATTACAATACTGCAAAAGATGGTCTGGGGAAAATGTGTGGACAACAGGGTACCACACTGCACACCTGTGTGGAAGTGGGGGGACAATACTGATACCAGCACGACACCTGTGTGAGAAGTGGGGACACCTGGTACCCGCATGCACACCCTTTTTAAGAATGGGTGGACTATGACTACCACACTGCCCACCCGGGTAAGGGAAGGGGGGCCCTTCCGCTCCCCGGTTTTAAAATTAACACAACCAGCCTGCAACCTGTGTAAGAAGTGGGTGGACAATACTGACTACCAGCACTGGGACACCTTTAGGGAAAGGGGGACAATTGACCCAGCCTGCACACCTGTTAGGAATGGGTGGACAATACTGATACCCGCACGCAAACCTGTTAGAGAAGTGGGGGGCTGAAAAAATAAAATTTGGAAAACCTAACCCACTGCAACACCTGTTTGAGAATGGGGGGACAATACTGACTACCCCCACTGCACACCGTGTAAGAATGGGTGGGCATACGCAAACCCGCACTGCACACCTGTAGGGAATGGGTGGGGCAATACGACTAACAGCACACCTTGTAGAGAAGGGGTGGACAATATGACACCGCACTGCACACCTTTTTGGAATGGGTGGCAAACGACTACCCCACTGCACCCCGTTAGGGGGAAAAGGGTGGGCAATACTGACTACCAGCATCCACCGTGAAGAAGGGGGGACAATCCCCGACTACCCCAAGCACCCTGGAAAAGGAATGGGGGGACAATACTATACCCGCACTGCAAAACCCTGTTAGGGAAAGGGGGCAATATGCCCCACCACACGCACACCCGTGTAGAGAAGGGTGGACAATACTGACTACCACACTGCCACCTGTTAGGAATGGGTGGACAATACACTACCCGACTGCACACCCTGTGTAAGAAGGGGGACAATACGGGGACCCGCACTGAACCACCGTGTAGAGAAGTGGGTGGACAATACGACACCAGCACTGCACACCTGTTTTAAGAATGGGTGACAATACGCTACCAGCACTGCCCCCTGTTAGGAATGGGTGGACAATACGCTACCAGCACGACACCTGTTAGGGGTGGGTGGCAATATGACTACCCCACTGCAACCCCGGGTTTTGGAAATGGTGGACAATACTGAACCAGCACGCACACCTTTTAAGAATGGGGGACAATACTGACTACCACACTGCACCCTGTGTAGAGAATGGGGGGGACAATACTGACTAACCAGCATTTCCCACCTGTATAGGGAAGTGGGGGGACAATACTGGCTACCACAGCACACCCGTTAGGAAGTGGGTGGACAATATGACTACCCGCAGCACACCTGAAGAAAATGGGTGGACAATACTGGCTACCACACTGCCCCCACTGTGTAGAGAAATGGGTGGACAAAACTGCTACCCGCACTGACACCTGTGTAGAAGTGGGGGGGGACATCTGACTCCAGCACTGCACACCCGGAAGAAGTGGGTGGGCAATACGACACCGCATCAAACCTGTTTGGAAAAGGGTGGACAATACGACTACCAGCACTGCCCCTGTGTAGGGAAGTGGGGGACAAATGCACCACACGCAAAACCCGTTGGGAAAATGGGGGGGACAAAACTGGCTCCGCCTGACACCTGTGTAGGAAGTGGGGGGACAATACTGGGTACCAGCACTGCACACCGGTAGAGAAGGGGTGGACAATACTGCACCAGCACGCACACCTGTTAGAGAAAGGGGGGGACAATACTGAACCAGCCGCACACCGTTAGGGGGAAAAAGGGTGGCAAAAACTGACTACCACACTGCACACCCGTGTGAGAAGTGGTGGACAATACGACTACCGCACTGCACACCTGTTAGGAAATGGGGGGACAAAACTGACACCCACGCACATTGAGAGAAGTGGGGGGGACAATCTGCTCCAGCACTGCACATTTTTAGAGAAGTGGTGGACAAACTGACTACCACATGCACACCTGTTAGGAAGGGTGGACCAAACGGCTACCCGACTGCAACCTGTGTAGAAATGGGGGGACAAAACGACACCACACTGACACCTGTAAAAAAAGGTGCTAAATGCTACCCACTGCAACCCGGAGAAAGGGGTGGCAATACGCTACCAGCACTCCACCCATTGGGAAGTGGGTGGACAATCGCTAAGCACTGCACACCTGTGAGAGAATGGGTTGGGCAATACTGACAAACCCGCACTGCCACCTGTATGGGAATGGGGGACAATCTACTACCCCCACTGACCCCGTGTAGGAAGGGGTGGACAAAATGGCACCACACTGCCACCGGTAAGAAATGGGTGGGCAAAACTGACTACCAGCACTGCAACACCTGGTAGAGAAAATGGGGACAATACGCACCGCACTGCACACCTTTAGGAAGTGGGGGGACAATACTGACTACCGACGCACCCCTGTTGAGAAGTTGGGGGGGCAATACTGATACCAGCACGCACACCCTTTTAGGGAAGTGGGGGGACAAACGGCTACCCCACTGCCACCTGATAGGGGAATTTGGGGACAATACTGGCTACCCGCACTGCACCCTGGTTTGTTGGGGATATAGCAAAAACAAGCCCCCAAATTTCATATGGTCCTAGGTGAGTTGTATACCCCCCCTTCCCTCAGTTTATAAGTATACCACAACAGTACTTTCTTGGCTCTTCCCTAAAGACTAGATTTAAAAAATTCTCTTTGTATCGAACTTTATGCCCCTATTCCCAAGGGTTAAGAAACCCCCCTTTGAATTTAGCGCCTCAGTTTCCCCTCCCCAGTTTTTAAAAATTCTAATATGCTTTTGGAGTCAGACCCTTTAAAAAACACGTGGTAAATAACCCACCTCTGTACCTGGCGCAAGTAGAGGAAAAAGTGCGCATTTTTGGGGTAAATTAATAAAGTAGTGAAATATCTCTTAAAAGAGTTTTAAGACATGAGAGAACTGATGCTTTTGCCACTTATTACTTACCATCCAATAATTCAGGTTTATTAGGATTCCCAGGGGGAGGAGGAGGAAGAGGAGGGGGAAAGGGGGAGGAAGGAAAAAAGAAGAGGAAAAGGAGATGAGACATTAACAAATTTCCCGAATTTTTTTTTTTTTTTTTACTTTCCCCGTTAAATGCAGAGACTGTGCAGGCAAGACTTGGCAGGCAGAGACTGTGGCAGGCAAGACTGTGGGGCATGGCAAGACTTGGGCGGCAAGACTGTGGTCATGGGAGAGACTTTTGGTCATGGGAAGATGGGTCAGGCAAGACTGTTCATGGCAGAGACTTGGTGGCAGGACTTGGGCATGGCATGACTGTTTCATGGCAAACTGGGGTCATGGGAAGACTGTGGTCATGGGGGAAAACTGGGTCTGGGGAGAGACTGTGGTCATGGCAAGACGGGGTCATGGCCGAGACTGTGGTCAGGGAGAGACTTGGGGCAAGGATGATGTCAGGCAGTGACGTGGGCAGGCAGTGACTGTGGTCATGGCAAGACTGGTCAGGGAAGACTGTGGTCAGGGATGACTGTGGGCATGGCAGAGACTGTGGGCATGGCAGAGACGGGTCTGGCAAAAGACTGGGTCTGGCAGAGACGGGTCATGGGAGAGACTGGGCTGGGAGAGACTGTGGATGGCATAGACTGGTCATGGCAAGACGTGGCATGGCAAGACTGTGGCATGGGAAGAAATGTGGTCAGGATGCTGGGGCGGCAGAGACTGTGGTCATGGGAGTGACTGTGGGGATGGCAGAGACTGTGGTCAGGAGGACTGGCATGGCATACGTGGTCATGGGAGAGACTGTGGCAGGCAAACGGGTCAGGAGTGACTGTGCATGGCAAGACTTGGGCAGGCAAACTGTGTCATGGAAAAAACTGTAGTCATGGGAAGATGTGTCATGGCGAGACTGTGGGCAGGCATGACTGGGCATGGGAGAGACTGTGGCATGGGGAGTGACTGTTTTCATGGCAAACTGTGGGCATGGCAGGACGGTCAGGCATGACTGTGGCAGGCAGAGACGGGTCAGGGAAGACTGGGTCATGGGAGGACCTTTGGGCATTTGGGAAACTGTGGCATGGCAGAGACTTGGTCATGGCAGTGACTGTGGGCATGCGAGACTGTGGCATGCAGAACTGTGGTCATGGCAGAGACTGTGGCTGGGGATGACTGGTCATGGCTGATGGGTCTGGCAGTGCGTGGTCATGGGGAAAAACTTGGGCATGGGGAACTGTGGGGCATGGCAGTGACTGTGGTCATGGGAGAACTGTGGTCATGGCAAGACTGTGTCAGGGAGAGACGTGGTCTGGCAGAGACTGTGGTCTGGCAGAGACTGTGGGCATGGGGAGACTGTGTCATGGCATAGCTGTGGCATGGCAAGACGTGGGGCATGGCAAAACTGTGGGCATGGCAGAGACGTGGGCAGGGAGTGACTGGTCAGGCAGAGACTGTGGTCATGGCAGTGACGTGGTCTGGCAAGACTTGGTCATGGCAGGACTGGTCTTCAGTGACGTGGCATGGGGAAGACGTGGTAGGCAAGACTGTGGAAAGGCGTACGTGGCAGGCAAACGGGGCAGGCAGGACGTGGGCAGGGGGACTTTGTCATGGAGGACGTGTCATGAGAGACTGTGGTATGCAGTGCTGGGCAGGCAGGACTGTGGTCATCAGTGCTGTGGCATGGGACTGTTAGGCAGTGACTGGGTCATGGCAGAGACTGTGGTCAAGAGAGCTGTGGCAGGCAGTGACGTGGTCATGGCGAGCTGTGGTCAGGCGAGACTGTGGTCAGGGGGACTGTGGTCAAGGGGGCGGGTCAGGGAGAGACTGTGGTCATGGCAGGACATCAGGGAGTGACTGGGTCATGGGATGACTGTGGCAGGCAGAGACGGCATTTGGAGAGATGTGGTCATGGGAGTGACTGTGGGTTGGGAGAACGGTCATGGGAAGATGTGGTCATGGCATGACTGTGGTCAGGAAGACGTGGTCTGGGGAGACCGTGGTCTGGGAAGACGTGGTCATGGAAGACTGTGGCTGGCGTGCTGTGGCAGGGAAAGACTGTGGGCATGGGAGAATGTGGTTATGGGGAGACTGATGGGAGGCGGGGCGGCAGTGATGCAGGGAGGAAATATACTAAGAAACAAAAGGGGGTTTGGAATCTTGCCATACTTCAATATTGTGTCCCCAAAGTGAAGCTATGGCCAGGGCACCCCCCCACCCACAGTGGCCACTTTTAATGACCTTACATGCCAAAATATTGTGTGAAGCGGGAGGCTGGGCACTGGAGTCAAGCTACTGTTATTAAGTTACTGATACAGCCACACTCCACACAGGTGGCAGGAAAAACAATTGAAAAAAAAAATAAAAACTATAGACCAGTAGCGCTGATGTCCCAAGTTATCAAGATTATTGAAAGGGTTTCAAGAAACAAGATTGCCAATCACGTGGAATCACAGTAGTTGCACAACCCAGGTCAGCATGGGTTAAGAATAGGTCGCTCCTGCCTCGCAGTTGCTGGAACATTATGACGTGGTCTTGCATACACTGGAAGACAATCTGATGTATTCGGAGTTTTGGCCAGAAGAATGTTCCTAGGGTCAAGGCCCTCCCGGCTCGGTCCCAGACCTGACCTGGTGAACGGCATGATCAACCAGGCTGTTGGCGCTAGCTGCACAAATCCACAAGAAAAATTGAGCAGTGTACACTTATTTTGCAAAACCCTGACGGGCAGCCAGGGAGTAATTACGCACAAAATGCGGCAAAAGGGAAAAACTGAAAAAGGGGGCAGATTTAATTCCCCAACTAATAAAACTGGAAGAGTACCCGCAACAAGTAAAATCGGGGGCTAGTTAGTTAAAAAAGTTGTATTCCCAAGGCACAATACTTGGTGCCTCCCTTTTATTCTTATATCTGAATAGACATAAACCGTATCACTATAAACCTCGCAGAGATGACGCCCATAGAAACACAGCTAGCCACTAAATCCGCACAATAAATCCTTATGCAAACAAAAGGCTTGAATCAATGCAGGATCTTCCCGAGAAAGCAGGGGGTTACCGGAGTTCCCCTGGAGGTTTTTCCCGGGGGACAACCCCCCGGCCCGGTTCCATGACCCCCTCCCGAGGATCAGGGCCTATCACTAGGCTGTTACGCTGCCGCACGCATCCAACGTACACCACCCCGGCTGATCCGGACTGACTTTAGGTATCTGCCCAGCTCTTTTAAGGCCCCGGGGGTTTTTGGAAATTCCCCCTAAAGCTTATGGGGGGCTGTTGACATTTTTGGGCCCCACATTATGGTTTGTTCCTTATTCCCAAAGGGCCCCCCCCTCTTTTTTTGGGGGTTTTTTGCATCGCCCTTCCATTTTTTCTTTCTAGGGGTGTTTTCGTGTGCAGTTTGGGGACCTTTCCCTTCCAAGTTTTCCAAGTGTAGTTTATGAATATCTCCCCCTCCCTGTTTTCCAAAACGAGTACAATCAGTCTTCCAACGCCCCCCGTATTTAAGGGGGGTTGCAGAATTTTAAGGGGCAGTAAAGGTCTCTGTACACTCTCTAGATTGCGATTTCACCGCTTTGAATGGAATGTTAAGTAAGCAGTATTCCCCTAGAGAGAACAAGTGATTTAAAAAGGTCATAGGGCTTGGATCTCTCGTTTTAAAAGTTCTCTTTTCCATCCATCTTTTTCTTTGCACGTCGTCGTGGCCTTTGTGATCCTTAAAAGGAATCCTCAACATTACTATCCCAGGTCCCTTTACAATTTTCCGCTCTTTTGTAGGGCCGGGATCAGTGTATACTTGTTCTAGTTATTACTCCCCTTTTCCAAACGGGGGTTTTAAATTTGCCCTTTTAAACTCATTTTTGTTTACCGTTGCCCACGAAAAAATTTTGTTAATCTTCTTGGGATTTTACCGCGTCCTCTGCGATGCCGCCCATGCAGATCCAGTATCATCCGCAAAAGGGATACGGGCTGGGGTTATATTTTTTTTTGTCTAATAATAAGGAATAAAGGGGGGGGTACGTGCCTTTGGAACAAGTTTTCCATGGCAGCCTCCGATTTAACTCTTTGACCACTACTTTTGTGTTCGATTTGTTAGGAAGTTGAAGTCCACCGCCACTTTTCCCATTATTTCCCTTTAGCACTATTTTGGGTATTCGGTGAAACTCTAAAAAGTAAAAAGGGGTCACGACTCTTTTTTAAACCTTCCCTTTTTACATAAAGGAATTAACAACAAAATCCCGAATCTTCAAGCGGGAAAATCGACAGGTTTCCCGAAAAACAAATTTCCAATAGTCGGGGTGGTCATTGAAAGGGGGGCCAAGAACCTAATTATCGGCCCGTAAGCGGGAGGCCGATATGTGACCCCCTAGGGGGGGGACCCCCAGAAAAAAGCTCCGATAAACCCCCAGTAAACCCCCACCCGTTTCAGTTTTACAAGGTAATTTATTTAATACATACAAAAAATAAAGTTCCAATATTTATCAACTGTAAAATTTAAATTTTCTAGGATAAAACCCAAAAAAACATGACTTTTTTTCCATTGGGGGCCTAAAAACAAAATAAAATATTTAAGATTGTCATATTTGGAGGTAAGAGAAGGGGATGTGTGGGGGGACGGGAAGGCAGCAGTCTACTGACAGTTTTCTTCCACAAGAAAGGTCCCCTTTTGCAACTATCCTTTTTAAATACTAAAAGACTTACATACAGAAACAGAGAGCAAAAGATAGTCAGTAAGGTGACATAAGGGGCCCTTTAAAAGCCACCCCTATATTAACCCTCCACACCCAGTAAAAAAAAAGTACTGAGGATGAAGTAAATAGGGAAAACAAAGAAGTTGTGAGGAAAGGTTTGGGTTTGGGGCGTCCCCCTTTCCCTGGGCCCCCACATTATGGTGCTTATTCATGGGGGCCAGAAGGCAGGGTTTTTTAGGGAAAGGGTGCAGGAGGGTCTAGGGGTCATTAAGTCTACCAATGCCTAGGGAACACTCTTCCAAATGTATTAAGTGTGGCAGACATACAAAATGGCGGGCACCCTTTGCCAACTACCCCCAATGGTCCCCCCCCCTCGCCCCACCCCCACCTCCCCTGCACCTAAATAACACACCCCATCCCTCCAGACCCACCACATAGGGGCCCCAAAACGCCCCCCTCCCCGCCCCACCCCCAACCGACCACCCCTCTCTCTCAACCCCACCCCCCACCACCCAGACCCCCCCTCTCTCTCAGACCCCCCCCCCACACCCCACACGAACCCCCCTTTTCTCAACCCCCCCCCCCACCGCCCCCCTCTTCTGACCCCACCCCCCACACGCCACCTACTCTCCAACCCCACCCCCAAAAAACACGACCCCCCCCTTCTCAGACCCCACCCCACCACACGACAACCCTTCTCTCGACCCCACCCACAAAAACAGACCACCCCTCCTTTTAGACCCCCCACCCCAACCCCCCCTCTCGGGCCCCCCCACCCCACCCCCACACGACCACCCCTCTCTCTCAACCCCCACCCAACCCCCCACACCCCCCACACGAACCCCCCTTTTCTCAACCCACCCCACAACCAACAACCACCCCCCCTCCAGACCCCCCCCCCACGACCACCCCCCTCTCTCAACCCCCCCCCCAACCCACAACCCCCCCCTCTTTCAGACCCCCCCACCACACCCCCCCACACGACACCCTTCTCTCAGCCCCCCACCCCACCCCCCACAGACACCCCTCTTCTCAAACCCCCCACCACCCCCACCACCCCCCTTTCAACCCAACCACCACCCCACGACCCCCCTCTCCCCAACCCCCCCATCACCCCCACGACACCCCCTCTCTTTAGACCCACCCACCACACCCCCACGACAACCCCCCCCCTCCCAACCCCACCACCACCAAACCCCACGACCACCCTCTCTCCCGAAACCCCACCAACCCCCACCGACCACCCCCCCTCTCCAGACCCCACCACCCCACCCCCACCGCCCCCCCCCGACCCCACCACCACACCCACCACCGACCCCCCCTCCTCTCAACCCCCCCCCCCACCCCCCACACGACCCCCCCTCTTCCCCTACCCACCACCAAACGACCACCCCCCTTCCCAAAACCCCCCATCCCACCCCACACCCCCTTCTTCAGACCCCACCCCACCCCCCCACAACGACCACCCCCCTCAGACCCCCCCCACACCCCCACACGACCCCCCCCCTTTTCAGACCCCAACCACCTACAGACCCACCCCTCTCCCGGCCCCCCATACCACCCACACCACCCTTCTCTCCCCCACCCCACCACCCCACGACCACCCCCCTCGACCCCCCCATCACCACCACACGCCACCCCCCTTCTCAGACCCCCCCATCAACGACCACCCCTCTCTTCCGACCCCCCCACACCACGACCACCCCTCTCTCAGACATCACCCCCCCATCGACCCCCCTCCCCGACCCCACCCCCTAGGAAAAAACGACCACCTCTCAGCCCCACCACCACCACCACCACACCCACCACCCCTCTCTCCCAAACCCCCCCACACCCAAACCCCACGACCACCCCCCTCTCTTCAGACCCCACCAAACCCCAGACCACCCCTCTCTCAGGGCCCCACCACCACCACCAAACCCCACGACCACCCTCACAGACCCCACCACACTAGGACCCCCACCACCACCCCTTCTCCCAGACCCCACCACCCACACGACCACCCATCTGTATCAGACCCCACCACCACACGACCACCTCTCTCCCAGACCCCACCATCACCACCACACAACACCCCTCTCTTCAGACCCCCACCACCACCACACGACCACCCCTCCTCCCCAGACCCCACCACCACCACACGACCAAACCCCTCTCTCTCGGGCCCCACCACCACCACACGACCACCCCTCTCTCTCAGACCCACACCACCCCACGACCACCCATCTCTCTAGACCCCACCACACAAACCCCACGACCCCCCCCTCTCAGACCCCACCACCACCACACGCCACCCATCTCTCTCAGCCCACCACCACACGACCACCCCTCTCTCGCAGACCTCACCATCACCCCACACAACCACCCCCCTCTCTCAACCCCACACACCCACCACACGACCATCCCCTCTCCCAGACCCCCCACCACCACTACACGACTACCCCTCCCAGACCCCAGCACACCCACCCACGATCACCCCTCCTCTGACCCCACCACCCACACGACCATCCGTCTCTCGACCCCACCACCACCACCACACGACCACACCCTTTCAGACCCCCCCACCACCACCCACACGACCACCCCCCCGACCCCACCACACCCACCCCTTGAAACCCTCCCTTTCAGACCACACCACACGAACCAGATCTCTCAGACCCCACCACCACCATCACCACCACCCCTCTCTCAGACCCCCCACCACCACACGACCCCCCCTCTCTCCCGACCCCACCACCACCACCCCAGGCCACCCCTCTCTCTCTCAGACACCACCCCCACAACACGACCACCCCTCCCAGACCCTTTCCACCCCCACCACCACACGACCACCCCCTTTAGACCCCACCACACCCACCACACGACCCTCCCTCTGTCTCAGACCCCACCACACCCATCACACGACCATCCCTCTCTCTCAGACCCCACCACCACACGCACGACCACCCCTCTTTCTCAGACCCCACCACCACCACCACACGACGATCCCTCTCTCCCAGATCTCACCACACGACCAACCCTCTTTCTCAGACACCACCACCACCACCACACGACCATCCCTCTCTCCCAGACCCCACCACCACCACCACCAATACCACCACCACCACAACAACAACAGTGATGTGTAAGCTTGCAGCAAGTGAGCAGGCTTAATTAAGCTTATGTGGGAAGGTAACAGAGTATCTGATGGGAGGGTAACAGAGTATCTGAAGGGAGGGTAACAGAGTGTCTGATGGGAGGGTAACAGAGTATCTGATGGGAGGGTAACAGAGGATCTGATGGGAGGGTAACAGAGGATCTGATGGGAGGGTAACAGAGTATCTGATGGGAGGGTAACAGAGTATCTGATGGGAGGGTAACAGAGTATCTGATGGGAGGGTAAGAGTATCTGATCGGAGGGTAACAGAGTATCTGATGGGAGGGTAACAGAGGATCTGATGGGAGGGTAACAGAGTATTGATGGGGTGGTAACAGAGGAAACTGAGGGAGGGTAACAGGTATCTGATGGGAGGGTAACAAAGTATCTGATGGGAGGGTAACAGAGGATCTGATGGGAGGGTAACAGAGTATCTGATGAGAGGGTAACAGAGTATCTGATGGGAGGGTAACAGAGGATTTGATGGGAGGGTAACAGTGGATCTGATGGGAGGGTAACAGAGTATCTGACGGGAGGGTAACATAGGATCTGATGGGAGGGTAACAGAGTATCTGATGGGAGGGTAACAGGATCTGATGGGAGGGTAACAGAGGATCTGATTTGAAGGGTAACAGAGATCTGCTGGGGGGTAAAGAGTATCTGATTGGAGAGTAACAGAGGATCTGATGGGAGGGGAAAGAGTATCGATGGGAGGTAACAGAGTATCTGATGGGAGGGTAACAGAGGATCTGATGGGAGGGTAACAGAGCATCTGATGGGAGGGTAACAGAGTATCTGATGGGAGGGTAACAGAGAATCTGAGGGGGGGGTAACAGAGTATCGATGGGAGGGTAACAGGATCGAGGGGGGGTAACAGAGTTCTGAGGGGAGGGTAAGAGAGTATCTAAGGGGAGGGGTAATAAAAGGATCTGAGGGGGGGGAACAGAGGATTTGATGGGAGGGAAACATGGATCTGATGGGGGGGGTAACGAGTATCTGAGGGAGGGTAACTAGGATCAGGGGAGGGTAACAGATACTGATGGGGGGGTAACAGGATCTGAGGGGAGGGAACAGAGGACGATAAAAGGGTAACAGGGGACTGCTGGGAGGGAAAAACAGGACTGTTTTGGAAGAAAACAGGGGATCTGGGGGGGGGGGAACAGAGTATTGATGGGAGGGTAAAAAGGGGTTTGATGGGAAGGTAACAAGTATTGAGGGGGGGGTAACAGAGGAAATTGATGGAGGGTAAAAATTCAGTAGTATACCATTCCTAAACCATTCCCATAACCAGTTACCAGAAAGAGACTCACTCCCCAACCGTCTCTGCGTAAATCATAATCGATGGCATGCCCAAATTTGATGACTTGATCGTACCATTTTGGGGTTACCGTTTGGGATCCGAGATCTGCCATCGGGCCGCAGAGTATGACATTCAAATTTAAAAGCCTTTACAGGCCAGTGCTTTTTCCAGTAGCGTCCCCAGGGTCAGGCACTGATATCCTCACTCCTGTTGTTTTCCGCAACTTCAGACTTGCAGATAGTGCCATTAAACCTCAAGTGTCCGGGGAACCTTGACTACCTTGAGTGCGAGCTACCCTGCAATGTCTGTAGTTCAATTTAGTATTTCTCCACAGGGGATCCCTTGTCGGAAAAAATTTATTTGCAATTTAAAATGATCTCTTGTTGATGTAAAGTGCTGTCTGCAGAAAAAAACTTTCTGTCGAGCAGTGCCCTCACTAGAGTGTCTGTTGTTGTTCCTAGTGTTCCAATGGTGTAACGTTTGTTGCAGTGATTCCTAAAAATAAAAGGTCTTTTGTTGAACCATTTCATTTTTTTTGTAAGGATTTGTAAGATCCATTTTTCCTGTAACCCCCTTTGGCCGGGGGGGCGTCCGGAAAATAAAAGGGAAGTTTATCCACCTGCAGTGGGAATTAATCCGGGGTTGCTTTTTTCTACCGGGGAAAGACCTACCCCTTTCACGGGAAAATCTTTTCCCCATTGAGGAGAAAGACATAGCCCCCACTGTTTCCCCAATGAAGTAAGTGTTTGTTGACTCTGTTGAAAAAACGTCGTAAAGCCATTCCCTTTACCAGTGGAAAATGGGATCGAACTTATTGCCCATCGTTTCCATTTAAACCCGGGTACAACCTATCTATATACCCGAAAAGAATGCTATTCACAAGTTGCTGCGCAGAAAAATTTGTCAATCAAATGTTTGAGAGGAGTTATTGCACCTAAAAAATTTCACCTTGGAATGTGCCCTTTGACCCTATCCCTAAAAGGGGGGTATTTGGGGCCCCAGTAATTGACTAAGGGAAAGTTAAAATTTGCAAAACTTTTCCAGATCGTTTTCCACTCCCTGACTGGGTGATTTTTTACGTAACAGGGGAAAAACAAAGTTTTTTAAAACCCGGGTTTTTGTTAAAAGGTTTTTTGGCAAGTCCCCTCAGAGGCACCCAGAGTAACTGTTCTCCACCCCAAAGGGTCTTTTAAAAATTTTCCCCGTTGGCGTTTGGATTATGACCTCCCCTATCCGTTCTCAAGGCTCAGACAAATATCTTAGAGGTCCATGGGTAATGCACTAGGTGTACTTAGATACGAATCACATGTTAAAGACTGGTTTCCCCTTAAAAAGACTTGGGTATTTTTTAAGCTTGAAGAGCCAATTTAAAGAAAAAACTGTCTAAAGTCAATTTTCGATAGAAATTAAGTTTTTTGGTACGTAGTACTCCTAGAGGGTTACAACTGCCCAAAATTAAAGTAATGCAGTACAAAATTTTCCAACCCCCAAAAAACTGCTGATGCCGTAAGACCTTTGGGGCTTAGCATTTTTTATAGACTTCATTGCCAATTTTTTCCATAGTGCTCCTCAATGAGTTCCCTTAAAAAAGATGCTCCTTTTTTTGGACCTTCCGTAAAGAAAGAGCTTCCCCAAACTCTAAAAGAAAAGCTAAAACTGCCCCAATTTTGAAATTTCCCCTTTTTTAACCCTTTTCTATTTTACAATGAGCTAGTTTTTTGGCATGGGTGCCATACAGCTCAAAAGAGAGGCAGTAAAATGCTTTGCATTTGGTAGCCGACCCTTAAAGGCTAAAATTATACAGAAACTGGGGGCAAAAAGCTTTTGCAATAGTATGGTCAAAACATTTCCGAGATTTATCATACTCTGTTCATGTTTGACAGACCCGCCCACTGATACCTTATTCCAAACAAAAACCTACTGGAAGGTTAGCAGATGGACCTTGCTACCAAGATTTCAATCCCCCCCTTTTGAACATTACCTGCAATAAAAATGTATGCGATGCCTTATCTGACATTTTATTAGTAACTGCGACCCTCCTTTTAGTGCTGAGGAGAAAAAGAATGCCAACAAACAGATCCCAGGGGTCTGGTGTTTCGATTCCCTCCAGGAAGACTTATTCGACTGTGAACCCACCACACCCTCGTGACTTTTTCATAAACCAAAGAATTACTGTACGAACACCGAGTGGGTACTCCTAGCAGAAGAGAAAACCAGTTAGTAATTCCACCCCCTGTAAATGCCCCTTACGCTATTCACGATGTCCAGGTTTGCCACCCGGTAGGATCGTTCAGTAAAACAAGCCATTTTGAAATATTTTGGCCTCGTATGGCAATGATTTTTCTGTATGTTAAAAAATGGGGTTTCTGCATGCAAACAAAAGGAAATGAAAGGGTCCTAACCCAACCAAAATTTCCAACCACACAAACCGGGGAAAGAGTTGCCTAGATTTTTAACTTTTTCCCCAATTTCCCTCCTAGGCAACAAACACTGTTTTTTTGGGAACCATTCAAAAAATATGGAGTTAGTTCCTATTGCGATAAACTGCCGAGACTAGCTAAAGCGTTTAAAAAAAGCATTTCTGGGGAACCACCCCAAGT
Source organism: Cherax quadricarinatus (assembly GCF_026875155.1). Lineage (NCBI taxonomy): Eukaryota > Metazoa > Arthropoda > Malacostraca > Decapoda > Parastacidae > Cherax > Cherax quadricarinatus. The sequence continues at coordinate 4,041,581 of NC_069436.1, read as the reverse complement.
CCCTTAACAGATAATGGGGGTGAATTTGTAATGAATTCTTGAAAATTTGTGTACCTGTACAAAATCCTAAAACCAATTTTTTCCTCATCATCCGCCAGCAAAAGGGTTAGCAAAGTTCCCAAAAAGAAAGTACTTGATGTCTTGAGAGCCCCTATCAATCCCAACGTGAAATGGGATGAAGTTATATTTGGCAGTGTCTATAAAATTTCTTTAAAAGTTTCCTAGGTGAAAACCCACATTATGCTTGTATGGTGTAGATAAACGTTTGCCTTATGAGTTGTTATATTTAATCCAAAACCAAAATTTAAACCCCCGATGATTTCATAGCAACTGTACCCGCTTACTCAAATGTTTTTAGAAGAACCGTGAAACACTTCAAAATCAACAGCAAATTTACAAGGTCGCAAAAACCGAGCAAAGCCATCCAAAATCAAAATAGGTTCGGTTTATGCGACTAACTTTAACAAAACGTCTGCATCCTAAGCTTGATCAAAAGTTTTTTGGTCCTATCGAGTAGTTTAAAATACAAATGGGAAAAATTAAGGTTTTAAAAATTAGTATGGTCAGTTAAAGAAACGCATTTTAGATCAAATTTTAAGTTTTTAAAGTGATGAAATGAGTTCCCAAACCCCGATAATGTGACAGACTCTGACAATCCTCCTATCTTATCCTACCCCTGATACTCATCAACGATCAACCAATGTCGTTATTCCCTCTACAGACAGGGATTGAGAAATCCCAAAATATCTTTGTAACACCAAAATTTAATTTCCTCAAATACCATGAGTTAGCCAATGCTACGTTTTTTCCCCCCAAGATGACACCCATTCGCATATTCAATCTCACCCTAGCAGAGTGGGGTTAAAGAAAAAAACCTGTAAGATGAAAAAATTACAGTTTAAATTACATATTCAAGAATTTTTTTTTTTTGTTTTACGGCCTCCCAAAATTTTGAGAGTTAACGTCTAGATTTGGTGCCCGAATCTGCCTTTCTGTTAAACACTTCTTTTTGATATATTCCCCTTTCCTCAAACCGTAGTCACTGAAAAACAGATTGATCGATCAAATTTTTTTTTTAACTTTATTTTGTATCCAAAAGTTGATTTCATTCGATGAGTTGTGCTATATTTTTCCCTTTTATTTCAGTTACGAAGCTTTCCCTTCCAATGTTCTACTTAGTATATTATAATTTCAATTGTTTTTGTACTTTGAAAATTTTAAGAACAGCCCAAGCCGATACCTGCCATCCAGTTTTGTATTTGTTGGGATGTCAGACGCATATTAGGTCGCCGAGCTTTTCAGTATAGTGCCAGTTCCTAGTAAACCCGTTACCATAACCCCGTGTACCATAGATGATCACTCCAACCCCCTCTGCATGAATCACTGACGTATTCATATTTTGCTGAATAGCAGGGTTTCAAACACCCCCAAAACCCTAGGGACGGGGGTCAGTAGGGTAGGGAGCAAGAGAGGCAGGACGGCTGTTGGCGCCTTTCCATATTTCCCTTTTTATATTATACGTACTACCAGCCTCGTAGTATTCTTACCCTATCCCCGTATCGCAAACCCCATACAAAAGGGTTGTGGGGGGGGTAAAGAGGACTGATGGGGGGGGTAAAAGGGATCTGATGGGAGGTAACAGAGTTTTTGATGGGTAGAACGAGGATTATGGAGGGTACCGAGGATCTGATGGGGGGGTAACAAGGGCGATGGAGGGTAACAAGGATCTGATAGGAGGGTTTAAAAGGGATCTGATGGGGGAACAGAGGGTCTGATGGGGGGGTAACAAGGATCTGATGAGAGGCGAACAAGGTATCTGATGGAGGGTAAAAGAATCTGTGGGGGGGGTGCAAGTACTGAGGAGGGTAACAGAGTATCTGATGGGAGGGGAAAAAGAGGATCTGATGGGGGGGTAAAAGTATCTGATGGAGGTAACAGAGGGGTTGATGGGGGGGGTAACAGAGGATCTGATGGGGGGAAAAAGAGGGTTATGGGGGGGTAAAAAGAATTCGATGAGGTAACTGAGGGGGAACAAGTATCTATGGGGGGGAAAAAGAGACTGATGGGAGGGTAACGATATCTGATGGGGGGGTAACATATCATGGGAGGGTAAAAGAGGATCTATGGGGGGTAACAGAGCTCCATTGCAGGGTAACAGAGTACTGTGGAGGGAAAGAGATTTATGGGAGGGGAACAGTACTGATGGAAAGGGGCCGAGGTTATTGGGGGGGTAAAAAGAGGATCTGATGGGATGTAACGGGATCTGATAGGGGTAAGATGATCGATGGGGGGGTAACAGGGATCTGATGGGGGGAACGGGATCTATGAAGGGGAACAGAGATCTGAGGGAGGGGAACAGAGGGTCGATGGGGGACAGAGTATCTGATGGGGGGGTAAAAAGATCGGGGGGGTAACAGAGGATCTGATGGGGGGTAAAATATCTGATGGGAGGGTAACAGGGACTGATGGGGGGGTAACAGAGATCTGATGGGAGGGGAAAGAGGATCTATGGAGGGGACAGAGTTTCTGAGGGGGGGAAAAAATATTGATGGGGGGTAAAAGGGATTGATGGGGATAAAGAGTATCGATGGGAGGGTAACGAGTATCTGATGGGGGGAAAAAAGAGGACTGTTGGAGGGTAACAGAGCATCTCATGGAGGGTACAAGTATCTGATGGGAAGGGTAACAGTGACTGAGGGAGGTAAAAATATCGATGGAGGGGTAAAAGAGTTCTGTGGGGGGGGGTAAAAGAGTATCTATGGGAGGGGAACAGAGTTCTGATGGGAGGGAACAAGGGTCGATGGGAGGGACAGCGTATCGATGGGAGGGTAACAGAGTATCTAATGGGGGGGTAACAGAGGATCGTGGGGGGGGGTAAGGGATCGATGGGGGGGGTAAAGAGTATCTAATGGAGGGGGTTAACAGAATCTGAGGGAGGGTAAAGGGGATCTGATTAAAATTTCCCAAATTCAAATTCAAACCCAAATTTTTAATTCTCTAAAAGGGAAACCCAATGCTGATTTTAAAAAATTTTGGTTATTTTTTGGGGTTTAAATGTAAAAAATTGTGATTACAGAGGGAACCATTTGAACGCTTAAAAGGCGGGCTTTTTGGGGCATCCTTAGTTTTATTTTTAAATTGAAAATATTAAAAATTTAATGAGGTAATTGGTTTTAAAGCAAAGTACAAAATACTATTTGGGTGATTTAGAAATGGGGAAGGGCTTTTTTTTTGGGCACAGTAATATTTCAGAAATTAGTACCCACAGATTCTTTATTTTAAGATTAAATTTTAAATTTTTTCCCTTTTTAATGGTAAAATGATTTAGTGAGGGGAAAGGGGAAAACCCACCGGGTAAATTTTTTCGTATAGTTAGTTGACGGGGTGTATCGGGAGATACGATGTTTTCTATGGGATTTTTAAGGTGATGGGAAAGTTCTGCATTTTTTAGATTTCTCAGTTTGGGGATTCCCCAAATTTTTGGGGGCCCTTTTACATACATTAATTTTTTAAAGGTTTAGGGCGGAAAACGGGAATGTCGTAGAGAAAGTTTTTGTCTGGTGTTTTTTCCCGTGGGGTTTTGTCACAACATCAAGAAGCGTTTAGGGCAAGGTTGTATTAGAGTTTAAGGCCCGTAATTTTAGATTGCACAGTATAAAATGTGGGTTTAAAATGAACCCGGGGGTTAAATTTTTAAACTGTGAAAATGGGGGGTTTTGCCAGGGATGGGGTTTGGGGATTTTCTTACTGCAGCTTTTTGTTGGGGTTTTTATTGGCTTTTGGTGTGGGCTGCATTTTACCCCAAACACCAAAAAGCATAGGGATATGGATAAATAAGTGAGTTTATAGTGGGAGAAGGGGATTTTTTTGGGGACGTAGTAATTTTTTATCTTGGAAGGGTCCCCAAATGTTTTTTGGGTACTTTTTTGGTTTTATGCGGATATGGTTTCTGAAAATTTAGGGTTTATGGGAGGTAACAAAAATCTAGGGTAAAAAGTATCTGATGGGGGGTAACGAGGGGGCTGATGGGGGGTAAAGAGTATCTGATGGGGGCATAACAGGATCTGATGGGAGTGTAACAGAGGATCTGATGGAAGGGTAACAGAGGATCTGATGGGAGAGTAACAGAGTATCTAATGGGAGGGTAACAGAGGATCTGATGGGAGGGTAACAGAGTATCTGATGGGAGGGTAACAGTATCTGATGGGAGGGTAGCAGACTGTTTGATGGGAAGGTAACAGAGTATCTGATGGGAGGGTAACAGAGGATCTGATGGGAGGGTAACAGAGGATCTGATGGGAGGGCAACAGAGGATCTGATGGGAGGGTAACAGAGGATCTGATGGGAGGGTAACAGAGGATCTGATGGGAGGGTAACAGAGTATCTGATGGGATAGTAACAGAGAATCTGATGGGAAGGTAACAGAGTATCTGATGGGAGGGTAACAGAGGCTCTGATGGGATTGTAACAGAGGATCTGATGGGAGGGTAAGAGTATCTGATGGGAGGGTAACAGAGGATCTGATGGGAGGGTAACAGAGGATCTGATGGGAGGGTAAGAGTATCTGATGGGAGGGTAACAGAGGATCTGATGGGAGGGTAACAGGATCTGATGGGAATGTAACAGAGGATCTGATGGGAGGGTAACAGAGGATCTGATGGGAGGGTAACAGAGGATCTGATGGGAGGGTAACAGAGTATCTGATGGGATGGTAACAGAGGATCTGATGGGAGGGTAACAAAGTATCTGATGGGAGGGTAACAGAGTATCTGATGAGAGGGTAACAGAGGATCTGATGGGAGGGTAACAGAGAATCTGATGGGAGGGTAACAGAGTATCTGATGAGAGGGTAACAGAGGATCTGATGGGAGGGTAACAGAGGATCTGATGGAAGGGTAACAGAGTATCTGATGGGAATGTAACAGAGGATCTGATGGGAGGGTAACAGAGGATCTGATGGGAGGATAACAGAGGATCTGATGGGAGGGTAACAGAGTATCTGATGGGATGGTAACAGAGGATCTGATGGGAGGGTAACAAAGTATCTGATGGGAGGGTAACAGAGTATCTGATGAGAGGGTAACAGAGGATCTGATGGGAGGGTAACAGAGAATCTGATGGGAGGGTAACAGAGTATCTGATGGGAGGGTAACAGAGGATCTGATGGGAGGGTAACAGAGGATCTGATGGAAGGGTAACAGAGGATCTGATGGGAGGGTAACAGAGTATCTGATGGGAGGGTAACAGAGGATCTGATGGGAGGGTAACAAAGTATCTGATGGGAGGGTAACAGAGTATCTGATGAGAGGGTAACAGGGGATCTGATGGGAGGGTAACAGAGGATCTGATGGGAGGGTAACAAAGTATCTGATGGGAGGGTAACAGTGTATCTGATGAGAGGGTAACAGAGGATCTGATGGGAGGGTAACAGAGAATCTGATGGGAGGGTAACAGAGGATCTGATGGGAGGGTAACAGAGGATCTGATGGGAGGGTAACAGAGTATCTGATGGGAGGGTAACAGAGGATCTTATGGGGGGGGTGACAGAGTATCTGATGGGAGGGTAACAGAGTATCTGATGGGATGGTAACAGAGGATCTGATGGGAGGGTAACAAAGTATCTGATGGGATGGTAACAGAGGCTCTGATGGGAGGGTATCAGAGTATCTGATGGGAGGGTAACAAAGGATCTGATGGGAGGGTAACAGAGGATCTGATGGGAGGGTAACAGAGTATCTAATGGGATGGTAACAGAGGATCTGATGGGAGGGTAACAGAGGATCTGATGGGAGGGTAAAAGAGGATCTGATGGGAGGGTAACAGAGTAATAGGATAATAGAGTGCTCACCTACATGTGGACGTATGTGCGTGTCAGTAATATGTACTCTAGTCTGTACTATAGAGTGCTCACCTACATGTGGACGTATGTGCGTGTCAGTAATATGTACTCTAGTCTGTACTATAGAGTGCTCACCTACATGTGGACGTATGTGCGTGTCAGTAATATGTACTCTAGTCTGTACTATAGAGTGCTCACCTACATGTGGACGTATGTGCGAGTCAGTAATATGTACTCTAGTCTGTACTATAGAGTGCTCACCTACATGTGGACGTATGTGCGTGTCAGTAGTATGTACTCTAGTCTGTACTATAGAGTGCTCACCTACATGTGGACGTATGTGCGAGTCAGTAATATGTACTCTAGTGTGTATTATAGAGTGCTCACCTACATGTGGATACTAGTACAAACTAGAGAGGATAATACTAATATGTTTTATTAAGTATTGTGGGTAGTAGTGGAGAACCATCTTGAGCCACAACAAGAAGGAAGACGATGAAGTATATAGATGGAAGATGGGTGAAGGAGGTATGCTGGGGGAGGTGGGTTCTCCAGGATGAATACTGGGGGTGGTGGGTTCTCCAGGATGAATACTGGGGGTGGTGGGTTCTCCAGGATGAATACTGGGGGTGATGGGTTCTCCAGGATGAATACTGGGGGAGGTGGGTTCTCCAGGATGAATACTGGGGGTGATGGGTTCTCCAGGATGAATACTGGGGGTGATGGGTTCTCCGGATGAATATGCGGGAGGTGGGTTCTCCAGGTGAATACTGGGGTGGTGGGTTCTCCAGGATGAATACTGGGGGTGGTGGGTTCTCCAGGATGAATACTGGGGGTGGTGGGTTCTCCAGGATGAATACTGCGGGAGGTGGGTTCTCCAGGATGAATACTGGGGGTGATGGGTTCTCCAGGATGAATACTGGGGAGTGTGGTTCTCCAGGATGAATACTGGGGAGGTGGTTCTCCAGATGAATACTGGGGGGGTGGGTTCTCCAGGATGAATACTGGGGGTGTGGGTTCTCCAGGATGAATACTGGGGGAGGTGGGTTCTCCAGGATGAATACTGGGGAGGTGGGTTCTCCAGGATGAATACTGGGGGAGGTGGGTTCTCCAGGATGAATACTGGGGTGGTGGGTTCTCCAGGATGAATACTGGGGGTGGTGGGTTCTCCAGGATGAATACTGGGGAATGTGGGTTCTCCAGGATGAATACTGCGGGAGGTGGGTTCTCCAGATGAATACTGGGGGGTGGGTTCTCCAGGATGAATATGGGGGTGGTGGGTTCTCCAGGATGATACTGCGGGAGTGGGTTCTCCAGGATGAATACTGGGGAGGTGGGTTCTCCAGGATGAATACTGCGGGAGGTGGGTTCTCCAGGATGAATACTGGGGTGTGGTTCTCCAGGATGAATACTGGGAGGTGGGTTCTCCAGGATGAATACTGGGGGGGATGGGTTCTCCAGGATGAATACTGGGGAGTGTGGGTTCTCCAGGATGAATACTGGGGAGATGGGTTCTCCAGAGATGAATACTGCGGGAGGTGGGTTCTCCAGGATGAATACTGGGAGGTAGGGTTTCCTCAGATGAATACTGCGGGAGGTGGGTTCTCCAGGATTAATACTGGGGAGGTGGGTTCTCCAGGATGAATACTGCGAGAGGTGGGTTCTCCAGGATGAATACTGGGGGAGGTGGGTTCTCCAGGATGAATACTGCGGGAGGTGGGTTCTCCAGGATGAATACTGGGGAGGTGGGTTCTCCAGGATGAATACTGGGGGTGGTGGGTTCTCCAGGATGAATACTGGGGGAGGTGGGTTCTCCAAGATGAATACTGGGGGTGGTGGGTTCTCCAAGATGAATACTGGGGGAGGTGGGTTCTCCAGGATGAATACTGGGGAGGTGGGTTCTCCAGGATGAATACTGGGGAGGTGGGTTCTCCAGGATGAATACTGGGGGTGGGTTCTCCAGGATGAATACTGCGGGGAGTGGTTCTCCAGGATGAATACTGGGAGTGGGTTCTCCAGGATGAATACTCGGGTGGGTGGTGTCTCCAGGATGAATACTGGGGAGGTGGGTTCTCCAGGATGAATACTGGGGTGGTGGGTTCTCCAGATGAATACTGCGGAGGTGGGTTCTCCAGATGAATACTGGGGTGTGGGTTCTCCAGATGAATACTGGGGTGGTGGGTTCTCCAGGATGAATACTGGGGGGGTGGTTCTCCAGGATGAATACTGGGGAGGATGGGTTCTCCAGATGAATACTGGGGAAGGTGGGTTCTCCAGATGAATACTGGGGTGTGGGTTCTCCAGGATGAATACTGGGGTAGGTGGGTTCTCCAGGATGAATACTGGGGGAGTGGGTTCTCCAGGATGAATACTTGGAGGTGTGGTTCTCCAGGATGAATACTGGGGAGGTGGTTCTCCAGGATGAATACTGGGGGAGGTGGGTTCTCTCAGGATGAATACTGGGGGGGTGTGGTTTCTCCAGATGAATACTGGGGAGGTGGGTTCTCCAGGATGAATACTGGGGGGAGGGTTCTCCAGATGAATACTGGGGGAGGTGGGTTCTCCAGATGAATACTGGGGAGTGTGGGTTCTCAGGATGAATACTGGGGAGGTGGGTTCTCCAGGATGAAATACTGGGGGTGGGTTTCTCCAGGATGAATACTGGGAGGTGGGTTCTCCAGGATGATACTGGGGATGTGGGTTCTCCAGGATGAATACTGGGGAGGTGGGTTCTCCAGGATGAAACTGGGGGGTGGGTTCTCCAGGATGAATACTGGGGAGGTGGGTTCTCCAGGATGAATACTGGGGAGGTGGGTTCTCCAGATGAATACTGGGAGGTGGGTTCTCCAGGATGAATACTGGGGAGGTGGGTTCTCCAGATGAATACTTGGGGGGTGGGTTCTCCAGGATGAATACTGGGGGTGGTGGGTTCTCCAGGATGAATACTGGGAGGTGGGTTCTCCAGGATGAACTACTGGGGAGGTGGGTTCTCCAGGATGAATACTGGGGAGGTGGGTTCTCCAGGATGAATACTGGGGGAGTGGGTTCTCCAGGATGAACACTGCGGGTGGTGGGTTCTCCAGGATGAATCTGGGGAGGTGGGTTCTCCAGGATGAATACTGGGGAGGTGGGTTCTCCAGATGAATACTGCGGGAGTGGGTTCTCCAGGATGAATACTGGGGAGTGGTTCTCCAGGATGAATGCTGGGGAGGTGGGTTCTCCAGATGAATACTGGGGAGGTGGGTTCTCCAGGATAATACTGGGGAGGTGGGTTCTCCAGGATGAATCTGTAGAGGTGGGTTCTCCAGGATGAATACTGGGGGAGGTGGGTTCTCCAGGATGAATACTGGGGAGGTGGTTCTCCAGATGGGAATACTGGGGAGTGGTTTCTCCAGGATGAATACTGGGGGAGGTGGGTTCTCCAGGATGAATACTGGGGGAGTGGGTTCTCCAAGTGAATACTGGGGGAGGTGGTTCTCCAGATGAATACTGGGGAGGTGGTTTCTCCAGGATGAATACTGGGGAGGTGGGTTCTCCAGGATGAATACTGGGAGGTGGTTCTCCAGTGAATACTGGGGAAGGTGGGTTTCTCCAGAGAATACTGGGGGGTGGGTTCTCCAGATGAATACTGGGGAAGGTGGGTTCTCCAGGATGAATACTGCGGAGGTGGGTTCTCCAGATGAATACTGGGGAAGGTGGTTCTCCAGGAGAATACTGCGGGAGGTGGGTTCTCCAGGATGAATACTGGGGAAGGTGGGTTCTCCAGGATGAATACTGGGTGAGGTGGGTTCTCCAGGATGAATACTGGGGAGGTGGGTTCTCCAGGATGAATACTGGGGGAGGTGGGTTCTCCAGGATGAATACTGCGGGAGGTGGGTTCTCCAGGATGAATACTGGGGAAGGTGGGTTCTCCAGGATGAATACTGGGGTGGTGGGTTCTCCAGGATGAATACTTGGGGAGGTGGGTTCTCCAGGATGAATACTGGGGAGGTGGGTTCTCCAGGATGAATACTGGTGAGGTGGGTTCTCCAGGATGAATACTGGGGGAGGTGGGTTCTCCAGGATGAATACTGCGGGAGGTGGGTTCTCCAGGATGAATACTGGGGAGGTGGGTTTCTCCAGATGAATACTGCGGAGGTGGTTCTCCAGGATGAATACTGGGGAGGTGGGTTCTCCAGGATGAATACTGGGGGAGGTGGGTTCTCCAGGATGAATACTGCGGGAGGTGGGTTCTCCAGGATGAATACTGGGGGAGGTGGGTTCTCCAGAATGAATACTGCGGGAGGTGGGTTCTCCAGGATGAATACTGGGGGAAGTGGGTTCTCCAGGATGAATACTGGGGAGGTGGGTTCTCCAGGATGGAATACTGGGGGAGGTGGGTTTCTCCAGATGAATACTGGGGAGTGGTTCTCCCAGGATGAATACTGGGGAAGGTGGGTTTCTCCAGGATAAACTGGGAGGTGGGTTCTCCAGGATTAATACTGGGGAGGTGGGTTCTCCAGGATTAATACTGGGGGAGGTGGGTTCTCCAGGATTAATACTGGTGGAGGTGGGTTCTCCAGGATTGAAACTGGGGTGAGGTGGGTCTCCAGGATGAATACTGGGGAGGTGGGTTTTCTCCAGGATAATACTGAGGGAGGTGGGTTCTCCAGGATAATACTGGGAGGTGGGTTCTCCAGGATTAATACTGGGGGAGGTGGGTTCTCCAGGATTAATACTGGGGAGGTGGGTCTCCAGGATTAATCTGGGGAGGTGGGTTCTCCAGGATTAATACTGGGAGGTGGGTTCTCCAGATTAATACTGGGGAGGTGGGTTCTCCAGTTAATACTGGGGAGTGGGTTCTCCAGGATTGAAACTGGGGGAGTGGGTTTCTACCAGGATTAATACTGGGAGGTGGGTTCTCCAGGATTAATACTGGGGAGTGGGTTCTCCAGGATAAATCTGGGGGAGGTGGGTTCTCCAGGATTAATACTGGGGGAGGTGGGTTCTCCAGGATTGAATACTGGGTGGATGGGTCTCCAGGATAATACTAGGGAGGTGGTTCTCCAGATTAATACTGGGGAGGTGGGTTCTCCAGATTATACTGGGGAGGTGGGTTCTCAGGGTTAATACTGGGGAGGTGGGTTCTCCAGGATTGAATACTGGGGAGGTGGGTTCTCCAGGATTAATACTGGGGAGGTGGGTTCTCCAGGATAATTACTGGGGAGGTGGGTTCTCCAGATAATCTGGGGAGGTGGGTTCTCCAGGAGAATACTGGGGAGGTGGGTTCTCCAGGATGAATACTAGGGGAGGTGGGTTCTCCAGGATGAATACTGGGGAAGGTGGGTTCTCCAGGATGAATACTGCGGGAGGTGGGTTCTCCAGGATGAATACTGGGGGAGATGGGTTCTCCAGGATGAATACTGGGGGAGGTGGGTTCTCCAGGATGAATACTGGGGGAAGTGGGTTCTCCAGGATGAATACTGGGGGAGGGTTTCTCCAGATGAATGCTGGGGGAAGTGGGTTCTCCAGGATGAATACTGCGGGAGGTGGGTTCTCCAGGATGAGTACTGGGGGAGGTGGGTTCTCAAGGATGAATACTGGGGGTGGTGGGTTCTCCAGGATTAATACTTGGGGAGGTGGGTTCTCCAGGATGAATACTGGGGGAGGTGGGTTCTCCAGGATGAATACTGGGGAGGTGGGTTCTCCAGGATGAATACTGGGGAGGTGGGTTCTCCAGGATGAATACTGGGGAGGTGGGTTCTCCAGGATGAATACTGCGGGAGGTGGGTTCTCCAGGATGAATACTGGGGGAGGTGGGTTCTCCAGGATGAATACTGGGGAGGTGGGTTCTCCAGGATGAATACTGGGGAGGTGGGTTCTCCAGATGAATACTGGGGAGTGGTTCTCCAGATGAATACTGGGGGAGGTGGGTTCTCCAGGATGAATACTGGGGAGGTGGGTTCTCCAGGATGAATACTGGGGAGGTGGGTTCTCCAGGATGAATACTGGGGAGGTGGGTTCTCCAGGATGAATACTGGGGGAGGTGGGTTCTCCAGGATTAATACTGGGGGAGATGGGTTCTCCAGGAGTAATACTGGGGAAGGTGGGTTCTCCAGGATTAATACTGGGGAGGTGGGTTCTCCAGGATTAATACTGGGGGAGGTGGGTTCTCCAGGATTAATACTGGGGAGGTGGTTCTCCAGGATAATACTGGGGAGTGGGTTCTCCAGGATGAATACTGGGTGAGGTGGGTTCTCCAGGATTAATACTGGGGAAGGTGGGTTCTCCAGGATTAATACTGAGGGAGGTGGGTTCTCCAGGATTAATACTGGGGAGGTGGGTTCTCCAGGATGAATACTGGGGAGGTGGGTTCTCCAGGATAATACTGGGGAGATGGGTCTCCAGGATAATACTGGAAGGTGGGTTCTCCAGATAATACTCGTGGGAGGTGGGTTCTCCAGGATGAATATATGGGAGTGGGTTCTCCGTAATACTGGGGGAGGTGGGTTCTCCAGAATGAAACTGGGGAGGTGGGTTCTCCAGAATTAATGCTGGGGAGGTGGGTTCTCCAGGATAATACTGAGGGAGGTGGGTTCTCCAGGATGTAATACTGGGGAGGTGGGTTCTCCGGATTAATTTCTGGGGGAGGTGGGTTCTCCCCGGATAATACTGGGGAGGTGGGTTTTCCAGGATTAATACTGGAAGGTGGGGTTTTCCAAGGGTTTAAAACTGGGGAGGTGGGTTCTCCCGGATTAATACTGGGGAGGGGTGGGTTTTTCCGGGTTAATTTCTGGGGGAGGGGGGTTCTCCAGGATTAATACTGGGGGGGGTGGGTTTTTCCAGGATTAATACTGGGGAAAGGGGGGTTCTCCAGGATTAATACTGGGGGAGGTTTGGGTTTTCCCCGATGAAACTGGGGGAGGGTGGTTCTCCAGGATAAACTGGGGAGGTGGGTTCTCCCGGATAATACTGGGAGGTGGGTTCTCCAGGATTAATCTGGGGGAGGGGGGTTTCTCCAGGGTTAATACTGGGGAGGTGGGGTTTCAATTAATACTGGGGGAGTGGGTTCCCCAGGATTAATCTGGGGGAGGTGGGTTCCCAGGATTAATACTGGGGGGTGGGTTCTCCAGGAAATACTGGGGGAGGTTTGGTTCTCCAGGATGAAACTGGGGGAAGTGGTTCTCCAGGATTAATACTGCGGGAGGTGGGTTCTCCAGGATAATACTGGGAGGGGGGTTCTCCAGGTTAATACTGGGAGGTGGGTTCTCCAGGAATTAATACTGGGGAGGTGGGTTCTCCAGGGTTTAAACTGGGGGAGGTGGGTTCTCCAGGATTAATACTGGGGAAGGGGGGTTCTCCAGGATTAATACTGAGGAGGTGGGTTTCTCCAGGATTAAAACTGGGGTGGTGGGTTCTCCAGGATTAATACTGGGGAGGTGGGTTCTCCAGGATAATACTTGGGGGTGGGTTTTTCCGGGTTAATACTGGGGGAGGTGGGTTCTCCAGGATTAATACTGGGGAAAGGGGGGTTCTCTCCCGGATTAATACTGGGGAGGTGGGTTCCCGGGGTAATACTGGGGGAGGTGGGTCTCCAGGGTTTAAATGGGGGGTGGGTTCTCCAGGGTTAATACTGGGGAAGGTGGGTTCTCCAGGATTAATACTGGGGAGGTGGGTTCTCCAGGATTTTTACTGGGGAGGTGGGTTCTCCAGGATTAATACTGGGGGGGGGGGGGTTCCAGGATTAATACTGGGGGAGGTGGGTCTTCCAGGATAATACTGGGAGGTGGGTTCTCCAGGATTAAACTGGGGAGGTGGGTTCTCCAGGATTAATACTGGGGAGGGGGTTCTCCGGGTTAATACTGGGGAGGTGGGTTCTCCAGGATTTAAACTGGGGGGGTGGGTTTTTCCAGGATTAATACTGGGGAAGGTGGGTTCTCCAGGATTAATACTAGGGGAGGTGGGTTCTCCAGGAGTAATACTGGGGGAGGTGGGTTCTCCAGGATTAATACTGGGGGAGGTGGGTTCTTCAGGATTAATACTGGGGAGGTGAGTTCTCCAGGATTAATACTGGGGGAGGTGGGTTCTCCAGGATTAATACTGGGGGAGGTGGGTTCTCCAGGATTAATACTGGGGGAGGTGGGTTCTCCAGGATTAATACTGGGGGAGGTGGGTTCTTCAGGATTAATACTGGGGAGGTGGGTGCTCCAGGATTAATACTGGGGGAGGTGGGTTCTCCAGGATTAATACTGGGGGAGGTAGGTTCTCCAGGATTAATACTGGGGGAGGTGGGTTCTTCAGGATTAATACTGGGGGAGGTGAGTTCTCCAGGATTAATACTGGGGGAGGTGGGTTCTCCAGGATTAATACTGGGGGAGGTGGATTTTCCAGGATTAATACTAGAGGTATGCTGGGGGGGGGGGTAGGGGGGATAAAGCAGCACTGGTCAGTGAAGACATCAACGAACATCAGCGAACATCAACGAACATCAACGAACATCAACGAACATCAACGAACATCAACGAACATCAACGAACATGAAGGTAATAAATGCCAGAATAAAAATATACAGTAAGGTAAGAAGAACTGAGGTAGACATGGAGTATACCTGTAGTATACCTGTAGTATACCTGGAGTATACCTGTAGTATATAATATGTAGCATGAAGGGAGGTGTGATAGCAACAACACTGCCACGAGTGTCTTACTGATGCTGCAGTGGGTAATTTTACTTCCAGGATGAATGCCATTTTATCTTGGTGTGAGAAAAGGTGTTATTGTTGGCATGATAGTACGAGATGATAATATCCGGAGACCTACGAGTGATTACTTACTACTACCTTCTTGACAAATGTTGAAGCAAAGATGAAATATGTGTTATACACGCCATTTAGCCAGGGGCTGCACCAGCAGGCGGACCCCACTACCACCACCACTATTGCCAACACCGTCACTAGTGCCACCACTAGCACCACCATCACCAGCACCACTCTCAGCAGCACCACACGTGAGTAAGGTTCACGTGGGAGCAACAACCACGGTCTATGTTAAGTCTTGAAGGAATCATCGTGACAAGTGTCTTGCAACATCCACCACTGTTTGTGAAAGTCCTGTCACCCTCACCCCTGTCCCTGCCCTCATGTCTCTCGTCCCTCTGCCTCTAATGTCCTTGTCACAGGAGTGTCTTCACCCATCATTAACAGGCACCTAAATTTCCCCCTCTTCTAATAACATGTTCATTTTCCCACTATAATCTACCTTGTCTATAATTACTGTCGCATTTGCTTCGTAAGCAAATGCGACAATAATTATAGACAAGGTAGATTATAATGGAAAAATGAACATGTTATTAGAAGACGGGGGAACTTAGGTGCCTCTTGATGTACTTGTCATAGCACCTACCACAACCAGTGTACGTTGCCATCCCTGCCATACCTTGCTCACCTTCATCCATCAAGTAAGAGAAACAAAGCTAGCAAGCCTACTACTGCCAGTCTCTTATACCTGCGTCCAGGTACTGACTCTTTATCTTCCATATATACAGGATTTACTACACCTCATGAGTGGTAGTTTATTGTCTACCTTAGTACAAATACAAATCGTTGACCAAACCCCTGGTAATGAGGGAAAAGACTAGAGAAGAATGAAGGAACATATAAAGAGATTGGATAGAATGCGGGTAGAGAGGATGGGTATAGAAAGATAAGTGGTCCATCCACTTCTGACTTCTACTTGATGGTGAATGTATTTACTCAGTCAATATGACATGTATATATAATGCATGTAGCATCTCCCAGCTCACGTATGCATGTGTACATAATGTATATCTCACGTCCCAGTTTATATATATTGAACGTTCAGCTCACGTACACATGGAAAGAATTTATATAAAGGAAACATGTGTATTAGACATTGATTACTGAAGGGACGATACTATAATTTTTGCTGATACGAATACCCACCTTTACGCTGATACCGATACCATTAACACGGACGTTAAATGATATCCAGCGATACCTTCAAAATTAGACGATATCTAGCGATAGCAGTGAGATACTGTGTCAGGGTGAGAGTTCTGGTGTAGTGTAGACTGAGTCTTGTGCTCTCCTTGTTCTTAGTACTGTTCAAGGTGTGCTGAAGTGTTGTTCAAGGTGTGCTGAAGTGTTGTTCAAGGTGTGCTGAAGTGTTGTTCAAGTTGTGCTGAAGTGTTGTTCAAGGTGTGCTGAAGTGTTGTTCAAGTTGTACTGAAGTGTTGTTCAAGGTGTGCTGAAGTGTTGTTCAAGTTGTGCTGAAGTGTTGTTCAAGTTGTGCTGAAGTGTTGTTCAAGGTGTGCTGAAGTGTTGTTCAAGTTGTACTGAAGTGTTGTTCAAGGTGTGCTGAAGTGTTGTTCAAGGTGTGCTGAAGTGTTGTTCAAGTTGTACTGAAGTGTTGTTCAAGGTGTGCTGAAGTGTTGTTCAAGGTGTGCTGAAGTGTTGTTCAAGGTGTGCTGAAGTGTTGTTCAAGGTGTGCTGAAGTGTTGTTCAAGTTGTACTGAAGTGTTGTTCAAGGTGTGCTGAAGTGTTGTTCAAGGTGTGCTGAAGTGTTGTTCAAGGTGTGCTGAAGTGTTCAAGTTGTACTGAAGTGTTGTTCAAGGTGTGCTGAAGTGTTGTTCAAGGTGTGCTGAAGTGTTCAAGTTGTACTGAAGTGTTGTTCAAGGTGTGCTGAAGTGTTGTTCAAGGTGTGCTGAAGTGTTGTTCAAGGTGTACTGAAGTGTTGTTCAAGGTGTGCTGAAGTGTTGTTCAAGGTGTACTGAAGTGTTGTTCAAGGTGTGCTGAAGTGTTGTTCAAGGTGTGCTGAAGTGTTGTTCAAGGTGTGCTGAAGTGTTCAAGGTGTGCTGAAGTGTTCAAGTTGTACTGAAGTGTTGTTCAAGGTGTGTGTGTGTTGGTGTTCACTGATCATGTGTGGTTTTGATGGGCAGTAGCGGGTTTCTGACACAGCTGGTGCACACTGTACATCGTATGCACACTGTACAGCTGGCTCACATTGTACAGCTGGATCACACTACAGCCGGCTCACACTGTACATCGTATGCACACTGTACATTGTATGCACACTGTACATTGTATGCACACTGTACATTGTATGCACACTGTACATTGTATGCACACTATACAGCTGGCGTGTAGTCATCTTGTTAATATGACATTTTAGAAGTATCAGGATCATTTCATATATCGACCGTGAGTATTCACCTATATCAGTTGTTATTACTCACAGATTATATTGTTAGGAAAATAATAGGATGGATAATGAGAACCTTCACAACTAGGGATGCCAAGCCACTGATGATTCTCTTCAAATCGCTTGTTCTCTCTAGGCAGAAGTATTGCTGTACACTATCGGCCCCTTCCAAGGCAGGAGAAATTGCTGACCTGGAGAATATACAGAGAACTTTCACTGAATGTATAAGTACAATAAAGCACCTAAATTACTGGGAATGGTTGAAGTCCCTTGACCTGTACTCCCCGGAACGCAGGCGAGAAAGATACATGACAATACACACTTGGGAAATCCTAGAGGGACTAGCCCCAAATCTGTACACAGAAATCAATCCCTGCGATAGCAAAAGACTTGGCAGGCGGTACATCTCCCCAATGAAAAGCAGGGACGCCGTAAGTACGCTAAGAGACACAATAAGTGTCAGGGGCCCAAGACTGTTCAGCTGCATCTCAGCATACATAAGGGGGATTACCAATAGACCCCTGGCTGTCTTCAAGAGGGAACTGGACAGGCACCTAAAGTCAATATCTGACCAGCCCGGCTGGTAACAGCCTGGTTAATCAGGCCCTGATGCACCGCGAGGCTTGGTGATGGACCGGGGCACGGAAGTGTTGACCCCCCGAAACACCCTCGAAGTATACTTATCAACCGTTAATATACACTTGTAAGAGGTCATCACTCTACCGTCAGTTTCTGGTTAATTAACGTCAGCTCCAGCCCATCACTGTTCAGTTAACTATCATAATAACACCACCATTATATATCCTCTCTGGTGTAATCTAACATATGCATAGCACACTGTCAGCAGGAGGGTACAGTGTCAGCAGGAGGGTACAGTGTCAGCAGGAGGGTACAGTGACAGCAGGAGGGTACAGTGACAGCAGGAGGGTACAATGTCAGCAGGAGGGTACAGTGTCAGCAGGAGGGTACAGTGACAGGAGGGTACAGTGACAGCAGGAGGGTACAGTGTCAGCAGGAGGGTACGGTGACAGCAGGAGGGTACAGTGACAGCAGGAGGGTACAGTGTCAGCAGGAGGGTACAGTGACAGCAGGAGGGTACAGTGTCAGCAGGGGGGTACAGTGGCAGCAGGAGGGTACAGTGTCAGCAGGAGGGTACAGTGTCAGCAGGAGGGTACAGTGTCAGCAGGAGGGTACAATGACAGCAGGAGGGTACAGTGACAGCAGGAGGGTACAGTGTCAGCAGGAGGATACAGTGACAGCAGGAAGGTACAGTGACAGCAGGAGGTACAGTGACAGCAGGAGGGTACAGTGACAGCAGGAGGGTACAGTGACAGCAGGAGGGTACAGTGTCAGCAGGAGGGTACAGTGTCAGCAGGAGGGTACAGTGTCAGCAGGAGGGTACAGTGACAGCAGGAGGGTACAGTGACAGCAGAAGGGTACAGTGTCAGCAGGAGGGTACAGTGTCAGCAGGAGGGTACAGTGACAGCAGGAGGGTACAGTGACAGCAGAAGGGTACAGTGTCAGCAGGAGGGTACAGTGTCAGCAGGAGGGTACAGTGACAGCAGGAGGGTACAGTGACAGCAGAAGGGTACAGTGTCAGCAGGAGGGTACAGTGTCAGCAGGAGGAGACACGGTCAAGGTGAGCCTTGATAGTGTATCAGCCAACACCTGCGACCAAAGTATTGAAAGAGTGAAGACAGAGAACAACTATGACACGAGCTGTCACCAACGGTGTTGCTACAGGTATTGTCACTGCACACACCTGCTGTTGTTGCTGCTCCTGTTACCGCTGTTGCTGTTGCTGTTAGTAAATATTTACATAAACTTCCTCAGACACTCCTTCCTCAGGTATTGGTAATGCACCTACCTTCCCCCCTCCCCCTCCCCACCTTCTCATCCCCCCTCCCCCTCCCCACCTTCTCATCCCCCCTCCCCCTCCCCTCCTTTCCCCCCCCCTCCCCCCCCCCACCTTTTCACCCCCTCCCCCTCCCCACCTTCTCATCCCCCCCCCCCCCCCACCTTCTCATCCCCCCTCCCCCCCCAACTTCCCCCATCCCCCCTCCCCCCCCTTTTCCCTCCCCCCCCCCCCTCCCCACCTTCTCATTCCCCCCCCCCCTCCCCACCTCATCCCCCCCCCCCCTCCCCACCTCTCCCCCCTCCCCCACCCCCCCCTTCTCAAATCCCCTTCCCACCTTCAAAAACCCCCCCCCCCCTTCTACCCCCCCCCTCCCCCCCACCCTTTTCTCCCCCCCCCCCCCCCCACCTCACCCCCCCCCCCTCCCCACCTTCTATCCCCCTCCTCACCTTTTCACCCCCCTCCCCCCCCCTCCTTTTCATCCCCCCTCCCCACCTTTTCATCCCCCCCTCCCCCCCCCACCTTCTCATCCCCCCCCCCCTCCCCACCTTCTCATCCCCCCTCCCCCTCCCCCCCCTTCTCATCCCCCCCCCCCTCCCCACCTTCTCACCCCCCCCCCCACCCCACCTTCCCCAACTCCCCTTTTCCCCCCTTTTCAACCCCCTCCCCACCTTCTCAACCCCCCCCCCCTCCCCCCCCTTTTTCATCCCCCCCCCCCCCTCCCCCCCTCATCTCCCCCCCCCCTCCCCACCTTCTCACCCCCCCCTCCCCCCTTCTCAACCCCCCTCCCCCCCTTTTCATCCCCCTCCCCCCCCTCATCCCCCCCCCCCCCCTCCCAACCTTCTCATCCCCCCTCCCCCCCCCCCCCACCTCATCCCCCCCCCCACCTCATCCCCCCTCCCCCTCCCAAACCCTTTCATCCCCCCCCCCCCCCCACCTCACCCCCCCCCCCCTCCCCACCTCCCCCCCTCCCCACCTTTTCATCCCCCTCCCCCTCCCCATCTTCTCATCCCCCCTCCCCCCTTCTCATCCCCCCCCCCCCACCTTCTAACCCCCCTCCCCCCCCCCACCTTCTCATCCCCCCCCCCCCCCCCACCTCAACCCCCCTCCCCCTCCCCACCTTCTCATCCCCCCCCCCACCTCATCCCCCCCCCCCCACCCCTCATCCCCCTTCCCACCTTCTCAACCCCTCCCTACCTTCTCACCCCCCCCTCCCCCCCTCATCCCCCCCTCCCCCCTCATCCCCCCCCCCCTCCCCCCCTCAACCCCCCTCCCCACCTTCTCATCCCCCTCCCCCTCCCCCCCTTCTCACCCCCCTCCCCCTCCCCACCCTTTCATCCCCCCTCCCCCCCCCCACCTTCTCATCCCCCCCCCCCCCCCCCCCCACCTCCAACCCCCCCCCCACCCATCCCCCCCCCCCACCTTCTCATCCCCCCCCCCCTCCCACCTCATCCCCCCTCCCCACCTTCACATCCCCCCCCCCCACCTCATCCCCCTCCCCCTCCCCCCCTTCTCACCCCCCCCCCCCCTCCCCCCCTTCTCACCCCCCCTCCCCACCTTCCATTCCCCCTTTCCCCCCCCACCTTCTCATCTCCCCCCCCCCTCCCCAAACCCTTTTCATCCCCCCTCCCCACCTTCTCATTTCCCCCCCCCCACCTTCTCATCCCCCCTCCCCCCCCACCTCTCAAACCCCCCTCCCCCTCCCCCCCTCATCCCCCCTCCCCCCCCCCACCTTTTCATCCCCCCTCCCCCCTCCCCACCTTTTCATCCCCCCTCCCCCTCCCCACCTCCCCCCCTCCCCCTCCCCCCCTTCTCATCCCCCCTCCCCACCTCATCCCCCCCCCCACCTTCTCATCCCCCCCCCCCCTTCCATCCCCCCCCCTACCTCTCACCCCCCCCCCACCTCTCCCCCCCCCCCACCTCACCCCCCTCCCCCCCCCCCCTCAAACCCCCCCCCCCCCTCCCCCCTTTTCATCCCCCCTCCCCCCCCCACCTTCTCATCCCCCTCCCCCTCCCCACCTTTTCACCCCCCCCCCCCCCTCCCCACCTTCTCATCCCCCCCCCCCCACCTCATCCCCCCCCCCCACCTTTCCACCCCCCCCCCCCCCCCCCCTCATCCCCCCTCCCCCCTTCAATCCCCCCTCCCCACCTCATCCCCCCCCCCCCCCCCCACCTCTCTCCCCCCCCCCCCCCTCCCCACCTTTTCATCCCCCCCCCCCACCTTCCATCTCCCCCCCCCTCCCCACCTTTTCATCTCCCCCCCCCCCCCCCTTCTCATCCCCCCTCCCCACCTTTTCCCTCCCCCTCCCCACCTTCCATCCCCCCTCCCCTCCCCACCTTCTCAACCCCCCTCCCCCTCCCCACCCATCCCCCCCCCCCCCCTCCCCACCCTTTTCATCTCCCCCCCCCTCCCCCCCCTTTTCCCCCCCCCCCCCCACCCCCATCCCCCCCCCCCCACCTTCTCATCCCCCCTCCCCTCCCCCCCTTTTCAAACCCCCCCCCCCCTCCCCACCTCTCATCCCCCCCCCCCACCTTTTCAACCCACCTCCCCCTCCCCACCTTCTCAAACCCCCCCTCCCCCTCCCCACCTTCCATCCCCCCTCCCCCCCTTCTCATCCCCCTCCCCCTCCCCACCTTCTTAACTCCCCTCCCCCTCCCCACCTTTTCATCCCCCCCCCCCACCTTTTCTCCCCCCTCCCCACCTTTTCATCCCCCCTCCCCCCCCCACCTTTCAACCCCCCCCCCCCTCCCCCCCCATCCCCCCTCCCCCCCCCCCCCTCTCAAACCCCCCCCCCCTCCCCACCTCACCCCCCTCCCCCCCCCCACCTCATCCCCCCTCCCCCCCTTCTCATCTCCCCTCCCCCCCCCACCTTTTCATCTCCCCTCCCCCCCCCAAATTTTCCCCCCCCCCCCATTTATTCCCCCCCCCCCCCCCACCTTCTCATCCCCCTCCCCAAATTTTAAACCCCCCCCCCCCACCCATCCCCCCTCCCCACCTCAACCCCCCCCCCCATTCTCATCCCCCCTCCCCCTCCCCACCTTCTCATCCCCCCTCCCCACCTTCCATCCCCCCTCCCCACCTTCTCACCCCCCCCCCCCTTTTCATCCCCCTCCCCACCTCCCCCCCCCCCCCTTCTCATCCCCCCTCCCCCTCCCCCCTTCCTCCCCCCTCCCCCCTCCCCCCCCTTTTCAACCACCCCCCCCTCCCCACCTTCTCACCCCCCCCCCCCTCCCCACCTTTTCACCCCCCTCCCACCTCTCATCTCCCCTCCCCCCCCCCCCCCACCTTTTCCCTCCCCCCTCCCCACCCTTCTCATCCCCCCCCCCCCCCCCACCTTCTCACCCCCCTCCCCCCCCACCTCTCAACCCCCCCCCCCCTCCCCACCTCCATCCCCCCTCCCCCTCCCAAACCAAAATACACAATTAAAGCATGACACCTTTTCTCTAGAGTTCACGTTCACCTCAATTCCGCTGGTTTTTCGCCTATCCTTTACTTTTTAATTTAAAGGGAAAAAACAAGGGAAATGCGATGTCTATATAGATAAGAGTAAATCACTGGAGGTAGAGGTGTGTTAATGGTGGTTTAGGGATAGTAGAGGTAAGTAGATAACTGTGTAGTAGTTCTTCATGTGAAAGTTAGCCAGTCTAGTACTAAAGTGTCTCTCTCAACAGTGACATTTGGCTGGAAGGTGTTAAATATATTCTGGAGTCATGTGCAAATATAGGTGACAATAACTATGACTTTATAATGGGAGGCGTCGTGCTACGATTCATCAGATTGTCCAGGAAGGAATAACACTAGACTTTTATTGAAAGGGTAAAGTTCGTTGAGACTAAATGTGATTGATGAGGTGCATTAGGAGGGAGAGTAGTGAAGCTCAGGTATGGAAGGTATCTGCTTCATTCACATGCGGATTTGGAGTGATTAAAAACGGGAGTGGAATGCAACCCTGGATATAGGTATAATGTTTGTCAGGAAACAGGACAAGTGTTTCCTGACGCCGGTTTTAGTCATAAGATGACCCACAGCTGGAGCTTTTGGTCATCTGACCCAGGATTTCTGATGGCTTACTGGTCTACCTCTTTACTAATGGTTGGGATTATAATCAGTAGTAGTAGTGCAACCCTGGGGATGACTAACAGAGTGATGTGTTAGTGTTTTCACTACGTCATGGGGGGGGGAGGGTAGCTAGCTTCCTGCCAGCAACGTTAACATATAGACCTTAGTGATTGATACCCACAGCTAGTTAAAATCAAACCAGGGTATGAGTTTAAGTTCAGTCCCCACTCGTACCGTGGTTTGCAATCATTACGATTTCGATAGCTAGTTTAAGATACACTTCAGCAAAGACTAGCACATAAACGTTTTCTAATATATCCTAGTGTTTACTGGCGTGCTATTTAAACCAGTGATCAGGACGGCCTCCACATCAGGTAAGCAAGTGGCTGTGCTACCATTACCATTCCTTTCTCCACTACACTTCAAGCACTGAAGTTTAGAGTAAACATGAACGCTCCAGGCAGATCATTCTTATGTTATCATAATGAGACATACTTGAACCTCAACTGCTTTATAAACTAGATAGAACCAGTGTACGTGTAGCAACCATACTTAGCCAGTGTGCTAGTTGTGGCCACAGTGTACTGGAAGCTGTCAGCTGTAGCGAGTGTACTGATAGCTGTCAGCTGTAGCGAGTGTACTGGAAGCTGTCATCTGTAGCGAGTGTACTGGTAGCTGTCATCTGTAGCGAGTGTACTGGTAGCTGTCATCTGTAGCGAGTGTACTGGTAGCTGTCATCTGTAGCGAGTATACTGGTAGCTGTCATCTGTAGCGAGTGTACTGGTAGCTGTCATCTGTAGCGAGTGTACTGGTAGCTGTCATCTGTAGCGAGTGTACTGGTAGCTGTCATCTGTAGCGAGTATACTGGTAGCTGTCAGCTGTAGCGAGTGTACTGATAGCTGTCAGCTGTAGCGAGTGTACTGGTAGCTCTCATCTGTAGCGAGTGTACTGGTAGCTGTCATCTGTAGCGAGTGTACTGGTAGCTGTCATCTGTAGCGAGTGTACTGGTAGCTGTCATCTGTAGCGAGTATACTGGTAGCTGTCAGCTGTAGCGAGTGTACTGATAGCTGTCAGCTGTAGCGAGTGTACTGGTAGCTGTCATCTGTAGCGAGTGTACTGGTAGCTGTCATCTGTAGCGAGTGTACTGGTAGCTGTCATCTGTAGCGAGTGTACTGGAAGCTGTCAGCTGTAGCGAGTGTACTGGTAGCTGTCATCTGTAGCGAGTGTACTGATAGCTGTCAGCTGTAGCGAGTGTACTGGTAGCTGTCATCTGTAGCGAGTGTACTGATAGCTGTCAGCTGTAGCGAGTGTACTGGTAGCTGTCATCTGTAGCGAGTGTACTGGTAGCTGTCATCTGTAGCGAGTGTACTGATAGCTGTCAGCTGTAGCGAGTGTACTGGAAGCTGTCAGCTGTAGCGAGTGTACTGTCAGCTGTAGCGAGTGTACTGGAAGCTGTCATCTGTAGCGAGTGTACTGGTAGCTGTCACCTGTAGCGAGTGTACTGGTAGCTGTCATCTGTAGCGAGTGTACTGGTAGCTGTCATCTGTAGCGAGTGTACTGGTAGCTGTCAGCTGTAGCGAGTGTACTGGTAGCTGTCATCTGTAGCGAGTGTACTGGTAGCTGTCACCTGTAGCGAGTGTACTGGTAGCTGTCATCTGTAGCGAGTGTACTGTAGCTGTCATCTGTAGCGAGTGTACTGGTAGCTGTCATCTGTAGCGAGTGTACTGGTAGCTGTCATCTGTAGCGAGTGTACTGGTAGCTGTCATCTGTAGCGAGTGTACTGGTAGCTGTCAGCTGTAGCGAGTGTACTGATAGCTGTCATCTGTAGCGAGTGTACTGGTAGCTGTCAGCTGTAGCGAGTGTACTGGTAGCTGTCAGCTGTAGCGAGTGTACTGATAGCTGTCAGCTGTAGCGAGTGTACTGTCAGCTGTAGCTAGTGTACTGGTAGCTGTCAGCTGTAGCGAGTGTACTGGTAGCTGTCACCTGTAGCGAGTGTACTGTCAGCTGTAGCTAGTGTACTGGCAGCTGTCAGCTGTAGCGAGTGTACTGGTAGCTGTCGGCTGTAGCGAGTGTACTGTCAGCTGTAGCTAGTGTACTGGTAGCTGTCAGCTGTGGCGAGTGTACTGGTAGCTGTCAGCTGTAGCGAGTGTACTGTCAGCTGTAGCTAGAGTACTGATAGCTGTCAGCTGTAGCGAGTGTACTGGTAGCTGTCAGCTTTAGCGAGTGTACTGGTAGCTGTCAGCTGTAGCGAGTGTACTGGTAGCTGTCAGCTGTAGCGAGTGTACTGGTAGCGGTCAGCTGTAGCGAGTGTACTGGTTGGTAGCTGTCAACTGTAGCGAGTGTACTGGTAGCTGTCAACTGTAGCGAGTGTACTGGTAGCTGTCATCTGTAGCGAGTGTACTGGTAGCGGTCAGCTGTAGCGAGTGTACTGGTTGGTAGCTGTCAACTGTAGCGAGTGTACTGGTAGCTGTCAACTGTAGCGAGTGTACTGGTAGCTGTCAACTGTAGCGAGTGTACTGGTAGCTGTCAACCGTAGCGAGTGTACTGGTCGCTGTCAACTGTACCGAGTGTACTGGTAGGCTGTCAACTGTAGCGATGGTAATGGCTAAATTGAGGATGGGATCACTCTGGGTGTGAGCCTGGTGGGTGGAGGGTGGGACCACTCTACCTGGGTGTGAGCCTGGTGGGTGGGACCACCCTACCTGGGTGTGAGCCTGGTGGGTGGGACCACCCTACCTGGGTGTGAGCCTGGTGGGTGGAGGGTGAGACCACTCTACCTGGGTGTGAGCCTGGTGGGTGGAGGGTGGGACCACTCTACCTGGGTGTGAGCCTGGTGGGTGGGACCACCCTACCTGGGTGTGAGCCTGGTGGGTTGAGGGTGGAACCACCCTACCTGGGTGTGAGCCTGGTGGGTGGAGGGTGGGACCACTCTACCTGGGTGTGAGCCTGGTGGGTGGGACCACCCTACCTGGGTGTGAGCCTGGTGGGTGGAGGGTAGGACCACTCTACCTGGGTGTGAGCCTGGTGGGTGGGACCACCCTACCTGGGTGTGAGCCTGGTGGGTGGAGGGTGGGACCACTCTACCTGGGTGTGAGCCTGGTGGGTTGAGGGTGGAACCACCTTACCTGGGTGTGAGCTTGGTGGGTGGGAAAACCCTACCTGGGTGTGAGCCTGGAGGGTGGGACCACTCTACCTGGGTGTGAGCCTGGTGGGTTGAGGGTGGAACCACCTTACCTGGGTGTGAGCTTGGTGGGTGGGACCACCCTACCTGGGTGTGAGCCTGGTGGGTGGAGGGTGGGACCACTCTACCTGGGTGTGAGCCTAATGGGTAGAGGGTGGGACCACTCTACCTGGGTGTGAGCCTGAAGGGTGGGACCACCCTACCTGGGTGTGAGCCTGGTGGGTGGAGGGTGGGACCACTCTACTTGGGTGTGAGCCTGGTGGGTGGAGGGTGAGACCACCCTACCTGGGTGTGAGCCTGGTGAGTGGAGGGTGGGACCACTCTACCTGGGTGTGAGCCTGGTGGGTGGAGGGTGTGGCCTCCCTACCTGGGTGTGAGCCTTGTGGATGGAAGGTGGGACCACTCTACCTGCGTGTGAGCTTAGTGGGTTGAGGGTGGAACCACCCTACCTGGGTGTGAGCTTAGTGGGTGGAGGGTGGGACCACTCTACCTGGGTGTGAGTCTGTAGGGTGGAGGGTGAAACCACCCTACCTGGGTGTGAGCCCTATGGGTGGAGGGTGGGACCACCCTACATGGGTGTGAGCCTGGTGGGTGGAGGGTGGGACCACTCTACCTGGGTGTGAGCCTAGTGGGTGGAGGGTGGGACCACTCAACCTGGGTGTGAGCCTGGTGGGTGGGACCACCCTACCTGGGTGTGAGCCTGGTGGGTGGAGGGTGAGACCACTCTACCTGGGTGTGAGCCTGGTGGGTGGAGGGTGGGATCACTCTACCTGGGTGTGAGCCTGGTGGGTGGGACCACCCTACCTGGGTGTGAGCCTGGTGGGTTGAGGGTGGAACCACCCTACCTGGGTGTGAGCCTGGTGGGTGGAGGGTGGGACCACTCTACCTGGGTGTGAGCCTGGTGGGGGGACCACCCTGTCTGGGTGTGACCCTGGTGGGTGGAGGGTGGGACCACTCTACCTGGGTGTGAGCCTGGTGGGTTGAGGGTGGAACCACCCTACCGGGTGTGAGCTTTGTGGGTGGGACCACCCTACTTGGGTGTGAGCCTGGTGGGTGGAGGGTGGGACCACTCTACCTGGGTGTGAGTCTGTAGGGTGGAGGGTGAAACCACCCTACCTGGGTGTGAGCCCTATGGGTGGAGGGTGGGACCACACTACCTGGGTGTGAGCCTAGTGGGTGGAGGGTGGGACCACTCAACCTGGGTGTGAGCCTGGTGGGTGGGACCACCCTACCTGGGTGTGAGCCTGGTGGGTGGCGGGTGAGACCACTCTACCTGGGTGTGAGCCTGGTGGGTGGAGGGTGGGATCATTCTACCTGGGTGTGAGCCTGGTGGGTGGGACCACCCTACCTGGGTGTGAGCCTGGTGGGTTGAGGGTGGAACCACCCTACCTGGGTGTGAGCCTGGTGGGTGGAGGGTGGGACCACTCTACCTGGGTGTGAGCCTGGTGGGGGGACCACCCTGTCTGGGTGTGAGCCTGGTGGGTGGAGGGTGGGACCACTCTACCTGGGTGTGAGCCTGGTGGGTTGAGGGTGGAACCACCCTATCTGGGTGTGAGCTTGGTGGGTGGGACCACCCTACTTGGGTGTGAGCCTGGTGGGTGGAGGGTGGGACCACTCTACCTGGGTGTGAGCCTAATGGGTAGAGGGTGGGACCATTCTACCTGGGTGTGAGCCTGGAGGGTGGGACCACCCTACCTGGGTGTGAGCCTGGTGGGTGGAGGGTGGGACCACTCTACCTGAGTGTGAGCCTGGTGGGTGGAGGGTGAGACCACCCTACCTGGGTGTGAGCCTGGTGGGTGAAGGGTGGAAACACTTTACCTGGGTATGAGCCTGGTGGGTGGAGGGTGTGACCTCCCTACCTGGGTGATGGAAGGTGGGACCACTCTACCTGCGTTTGAGCTTAGTGGGTTGAGGGTGGAACCACCCTACCTGGGTGTGAGCTTAGTGGGTGGAGGGTGGGACCACTCTACCTGGGTGTGAGTCTGTAGGGTGGAGGGTGAAACCACCCTACCTGGGTGTGAGCCCTATGGGTGGAGGGTGGGACCACCCTACCTGGGTGTGAGCCTGGTGGGTGGAGGGTGGGTCCACCCTACCTGGGTGTGAGCCCTATGGGTGGAGGGTGGGACCACCCTACCTGAGTGTGAGCCCTATGGGTTGAGGGTGGGACCACCCTACCTGGGTGTGAGCCTGGTGGGTGGAGGGTGGGTCCACCCTACCTGGGTGTGAGCCCTATGGGTTGAGGGTGGGACCACCCTACCTGGGTGTGAGCCTGGTGGGTTGAGGGTGGAACCACCCTACCTGGGTGTGAGCCTGGTGGGTGGAGGGTGGGACCACCCTACCTGAGTGTGAGTCTGGTGGGTGGAGGGTGAGACCACCCTGCCTGGGTGTGAGCCTGGTGGGTGGAGGGTGGGACCACCCTTCCTGGGTGTGAGCCTGGTGGGTGGAGGGTGGGACCACCCTACCTGGGTGTGAGCGTGGTGGGTGGAGGGTGGGACCACCCTACCTGGGTGTGAGCCTGGTGGGTGGAGGGTGGGACCACCCTTCCCCGGGTGTGAGCCTGGTGGGTGGAGGGTGAGACCACCCTACCTGGGTGTGAGCCTGGTGGGTGGAGGGTGGGACCACCCTTCCTGGGTGTGAGCCTGGTGGGTGGAGGGTGAGACCACCCTACCTGGATGTGAACCTGGTGGGTGGAGGGTGGGACCACCCTACCTGGATGTGAACCTGGTGGGTGGAGGGTGAGACCACCCTACCTGGATGTGAACCTGGTGGGTGGAGGGTGAGACCACCCTACCTGGATGTGAGCCTGGTGGGTGGGACCACCCTACCTGGGTGTGAGCCTGGTGGGTGGAGGGTGAGACCACCCTACCTGGGTGTGAGCCTGGTGGGTGGAGGGTGAGACCACCCTACCTGGGTGTGAGCCTGGTGGGTGGAGGGTGAGACCACCCTACCTGGGTGTGAGCCTGGTGGGTGGAGGGTGGGACCACCCTACCTGGGTGTGAGCCTGGTGGGTGGAGGGTGAGACCACCCTACCTGGGTGTGAGCCTGGTGGGTGGAGGGTGAGACCACCCTACCTGGGTGTGAGCCTGGTGGGTGGAGGGTGAGGGCCACCCTACCTGGATGTTGAACCTGGTGGGTGGGAGGGTGGGACCACCCTACCTGGGTGTGAGCCTGGTGGGTGGAGGGTGAGACCACCCTACCTGGATGTGAGCCTGGTGGGTGGAGGGTGGGACCACCCTACCTGGGTGTGAGCCTGGTGGGTGGAGGGTGAGACCACCCTAAACCTGGGTGTGAGCCTGGTGGGTGGAGGGTGAGACCACCTACCTGGATGTGAGCCTGGTGGGTGGAGGGTGGGGACCACCCTACCTGGGGTGAGCCTGGTGGGTGGAGGGTGAGACCACCCTACCTGGATGTGAACCTGGTGGGTGGAGGGTGGGACCACCCTACCTGGGTGTGAGCCTGGTGGGTGGAGGGTGAGACCACCCTACCTGGATGTGAGCCTGGTGGGTGGAGGGTGGGACCACCCTACCTGGGTGTGAGGGCCCGGTGGGTGGAGGGTGAGACCACCCTACCTGGGTGTGAGCCTGGTGGGTGGAGGGTGAGACCACCCTACCTGGATGTGAGCCTGGTGGGTGGAGGGTGGGACCACCCTACCTGGGTGTGAGCCTGGTGGGTGGAGGGTGGGACCACCCTACCTGGATGTGAGGGTGGTGGGTGGAGGGTGAGACCACCCTACCTGGATGTGAGCCTGGTGGGTGGAGGGTGGGACCACCCTACCTGGGTGTGAGCCTGGTGGGTGGAGGGTGAGACCACCCTACCTGGGTGTGGGCCCTCTGGGTGGAGGGTGAGACCACCCTACCTGGGTGTGAGCCTGGTGGGTGGAGGGTGAGACCACCCTACCTGGGTGTGGGCCCTCTGGGTGGAGGGTGGGACCACCCTACCTGGATGTGAGCCTGGTGGGTGGAGGGTGAGACCACCCTACCTGGGTGTGAGCCTGGTGGGTGGAGGGTGAGACCACCCTACCTGAGTGTGAGCCTGGTGGGTGGAGGGTGAGACCACCCTACCTGGGTGTGAGCCTGGTGGGTGGAGGGTGAGACCACCCTACCTGGATGTGAGCCTGGTGGGTGGAGGGTGGGACCACCCTACCTGGATGTGAGCCTGGTGGGTGGAGGGTGAGACCACCCTACGTGGGTGTGAGCCTGGTGGGTGGAGGGTGAGACCACCCTACCTGGGTGTGAGCCTGGTGGGTGGAGGGTGAGACCACCCTACCTGGGTGTGAGCCTGGTGGGTGGAGGGTGAGACCACCCTACCTGGGTGTGAGCCTGGTGGGTGGAGGGTGAGACCACCCTTCCTGGGTGTGAGCCTGGTGGGTGGGACCACCCTACCTGGATGTGAGCCTGGTGGGTGGAGGGTGGTAGTTACCACGTGTGGCAACTATCACGTGGCATCAGAATAAGTATCAACCATGACGTCACAACCAACAATCAATGGCTGACTTCCAGCCTCGTTGTTACACATTAATATAATCATTTTATCACAGCAATGTATGGCTTTTGATGAAGATTTTATTATAAGCCTTAAAAATATAAATTATATCATTAGTGGAGAGATTATTTTTTAGATTTTTGCAACCGTAACTGCTAGTTTGTGCACTCCATATACATCCTGTGGATTTTATTAATTAAGCAACCAAATTACTGGGAACGTTTGAGGTCCCTCGACCTGTACTCCTTGGAACGCAGACGAGAGAGATGCATAATATACTCTTGGAAAATCTGAAAAGGTCTAATCCCAAATTTGTACACGGAAATCACTCCGCATGAAAGCCAAAAACCCAGCAGGCCGTACAGCATCCACCCAAATGAAGAACAAGGGCGCCATGAGTGCTCTGAGACAGCAGAGTAAGTGTCAGGGGCCCAAGACTGTTCAACTGCTTCCCAGCATACATAAGGCGGATTACCAATAGACCCCTGGCTGTCTTCCAGAGGAAGCTGGACAGGCACCTAAAGTCAGTACCTGACCAGCTGGGCTGTGGTTCGTATGTTGGTTTGCATGCGGCCAGCAGTAGCAGCCTGGTTGATCAGGCTCTGATCCACTACGGATCGGGCCGCGAGGGCACTGACCACCGGAACACCTTCCAGGTATACAAAGAAGCCCTAGGAACTAGGGCCTAAAAGGCCTAGTAACTAGGCCTCAGAAAGGTTAAGAGGATTATAATCTGGGTTTATATCTATGCTTGTCTTACCTGTTGCAAGCAAATTTAGGACATTTGTTTGTAAATATCCTAAACTTGCTTGCCTAAACCTTTACCTTTAAAATACGTTATTATACTGTCTGTATATTCCTCAGTAAAAGGAAAATGAAGCACATAGTGTTGAAGATAGTAACCATAAGGCTAGCCAGTGTTGAAGATAGTAACCATAAGGCTAGCCAGTGTTGAAGATAGTAACCATAAGGCTAGCCAGTGTTGAAGATAGTAACCATAAGGCTAGCCATCTACTCTGCATTTAGTCTGATCATAATCAAACTGAATGCCAAACTTCCAGAAGTGCTTGTAACCAAGTTAAGCCTGGCTACTACATCAGTCTGTGCGTCTGCCAAACTACCAGTAGTGTCTGTAACCAAGTTAAGCCTGGCTACTACATAAGTCTGTGTGTCTGTCAGAAGTGTTTGTAACCAAGTTAAGCCTGGCTGGTTAAGTTATAAAGTTTTTATGGATCTCATGATGAGTGGAGTATTTAATGTCTGACTCTTAATTACTCCTTTTTAAATACCACTTTACGTATCTTTTATTTCCAGCAAATTATTTGAAAACAAATATAATTTATTTAAATATTTGGTGTACCTGGAAAAGGAGAATTATCTTCCCTGAGTAATATTACATCTCAGTAACACAATGGCAACTCTTCTTGGGGCAGTTTGAAACCAAGTTAAGAGGACACTAATTAATAATCTTGAAACCGAGGAAATGCAATTACACAGTCACCGGAACCTTAATTAACGTATGGTGAGTGGCAGTATTAATGATGTTACTAGGAAAGGGAAAAGGAAGAGTCAGATGGACTGAGAACTGTAGATAAATGGTTCAGAGAACAAACAAGTTGACGATTGAGACACTTGTGCAATACTTGGGTATCTGTGTTGTAGAAACATTGGGTCAACAAGTGGTGGCTTCAGTCCGGTACAGTTATGGAGTACCACTGGAAGGTCGCTGAGTGAGCAGCAGCCTTCCTGACAGTACTCACCCGCACAGCTTTCTTCTTGGTGAGGCTCAAATCGTCGTCGTCATCATCATGGTGGAGGCTGCCATCGTGGTGGAGGCTGCCATCATGGTGGAGGGTACTGCTGAAGTTAAGATTTCTGCCGACAACAAATTCACATTTACAGTGGATTATACAACTGTAATTCATTATCAATAAAAATATTACTAGTGCTTGTAGCAGTATATTAATTAAAAACTATAATATAGCATATAAAAACGGAAAAGAAATATTTGTAAAATTATATTGACAGGGAAGCGCTAAAATTGTAAGGGTTATAAAGCGTATGGGAAGAGAAGATATTTATCTCGATTCAAGGATGAATATGAACGTTCCTGTGCCTTGGATCAAGAGCTCTTCACCATCAAACTTCATCTACTTGATGTACAAACCTCCGTGGAACAGCAGGAAACCAAGACAAGAATATGATGAGAGTAAGAGAACGATGGTGGCCCCACTAGCCGAGGTGGCCTTAAGGGCCCACATAAGCAGAGCAAAGACACTCACCTTGGGGGATTTCAACCACAAGAAGAAAATCTGGAGCCACATGGGGGACCGGAGACACGGAGAGCCAAGATGCTGGAGTTGGTGCTGGAAAGCTTCATGTGCCAACATGTTAGGGACACACCCAGAGAAGAGAGATGAACCAACAAGGCTGGACCTTGTATTCACCTTCAACAGTTCAGACATAGGGGAGATCACACAAAACACCCCTCGGCAGAAGCAATCATATGGTCCTGAGCTTCGAATACACAGAGTTAAAGAGTGAGGCAGCACGAGAAGGACGGGAGAAACCAAACTTTAGAAAAGGGAACTACACACACATGAGGCAGTTCCTGCATGAGGTGAAGTGGGTAAGAGAGTTATAGGGGAAGACAGTAAACGAAATGTTGAAACAGGTGACTGCAAAGTCAGAGGCAGAGAAGTTTGTGCCAAGGGGCAACAGAAACGGGAAAGACCAGAGTGAACCCATGGTTTACCTGGAGGTGTGGAGAGGCCAAAGTCAAGTGTGCTAGAGCATGGAAAACGTATAGAGGGCAAAGGACCCGGGAAAACAGGGGGGTTGAGCCGAAGAGCCAGAAATGAATATACATGGACAAGGAGACAGGCCCCGAGGCAATACGAGAATGACATAGCTTCAGAAACTAAATCTGACCCAAAGTTGTTATACAGCCACATCAGGAGGAAAACAACAGTTAAGGAGCAGGTAATCAGGCTGAGGAAGGAAGGAGGGGAGCTCACGGAAAGCGACCAGGAAGTATGTGAGAAACTCAGCTCAAGATTCATTGAAGTATTCACAGTGGAGACAGAGAGGCTTCCAGTAAACAGAGGGAGTAGGGTGCACCAGCAAGTGCTGGTCACTACACGCAACCGAGGAGAAACTGCTAGGTGAATTAGATACCTCGAAGGAGGTGGGCCCAGATAACATCTCTTCGTAGGTCCTGAGAGAGGAAGCAGATGCATTATGTGTGCCACTTACAATAATCTTCAATAAATCTACTGAAATAGGGTAATTGCCTCAGGTGTGGAAGACAAACGAAATCTCGATTTTTTAAGAAAGACAAGCAGCACTAAACTATAGACCAGTGTCACTGACATTTATTGTATGTAAAGTTATGGAGAAGAATATCATGAGAAGAGTGGTGGAGCACCAAGAAAGGAATGGGCTCATACATGACAACCAGCATGGCCTCAGGGAAGGGAGATCTTGCATCACAAATCTACTAGACCTGCGATAAGGTAACAAGTAAGACAGGAGAGAGAGAGAGAGAGAGAGAGAGAGAGAGATGGGTAGACTGCATCTTCTTGGACTGTAAGAAGTCTTTCGATACAGTACCACACAAGAGACTGGTTGAAAAGCTAGTGGAGCAGGCAGGAATAGCAGGGAAAGTACTGCAGTGGATCAGGGAATACCTGACAAGAAGGAAACTGTGTGTGCTTGTACGTGACGAGGTGTCAAGAGTGGGTGCATGTGTCGAGTGGAATTCCAGAAGGGTCAGTCCTAGGTCCGGTGCTGTTTCTAGTGCATATGTGAATGGCATGACAGAAGGGATAGATTCAGAGGTGTCCCTAATTGCAGACGTTGTGAAACTAATGAGAAGAAAACAAGGTGGACGAGGATCAAGTAAACCTACAAGGAGATCTGGACAAACTGCAAGCTTGGTGTGACAAATGTCTCATGGAGTTTAACCCCAGCAAGTGCAAACTCATGAAGTTTGGGGAAGGACAAAAGACCGCAGACAGAGTACAGCCTAAAAGGTCAAAGGCTGCAAAACTCACTCAGAGAAAAGGATTTTGGGGTGAGCATCATACGGAACACATCTCCCGAGGCATACATCAACCAAATAGCTGCTGCAGCATATGGACGCCAGGCAAACCTAGAATAGCGTTTTGACTTCTAAGGAGTCATTCAGGACACTGTATATTGTGTACGTCAGGCCCATATTGGAGTATGCAGCACCAGTATGGAACCCACACTGGTCAAACACGTCAAGAAATTAGAGAAAGTGAAGAAGTTTGCAACAAGTCTAGTCCCGGAGGAGAAGTTAAGGGAAATCAACCTGACAACACTGGAGGACAGGAGGGATAGAGGGGACCTGATAACATAAAATGCTGAGAGGAATTGACAAGGTGGATAGGGACAATGTTTCAGAGGGAATACAGCAGCAAGGGGTCACAACTGGAAGTTGAAAACTCAGATGAGTCACGGGGATTTTAGGAGGTATTTCTTCAGTCATAGAGTTGTCAGAAAGTAAACAGTCTGGAGAGTGATGTAGTGGAGGCAGGATTTATACATAGCTTTAAGAAGAGATACGATAAAAATGGAGAAGGGAGAGAGTGGACCTAGTAGCGACCAGCGAAGAGGCGGGACCAGGAGCTTTGAATTGACCCCTTCAACCAAATCTAGGTGAGTACACATACACTCGCATGGTAGCCAGGCTTGTTAAAGACTGTTTTATCCATTTTGAAGTGTGTGTCAGGCCACGTGACTCACCATACGAAGGTTAAACTTCACTTTCCTTATTGTATTGAACTTCCAGCAGAAGTATAATCTTGACAACAAAGTTTAAAACTAAACAGTGAATAAATTGCTTTGCTGATAGGCCCGAGCCATGTTAGGCTAGGCTACAGCTAGGCTTTTGCCACATTGGCCTAGGCTGAAGCTAGGCAGGTGCCATGTTGGGCTACGTTAGAGCTAGGCTGGTGCTAGGCTGTTGCCATGTTGGGTTAGGCTAGAGCTAGGCTGGTGAAGTGCTGGGGCAAGGCTGGTGCCATGTTGGGCTAGGCTACAGCTAGGCTGGTGCCATATTGGCCTAGGCTAGAGCTAGGTTGGTGACGTGCTGGGGCTAGGCTGGTGCCATGTTTGCCTAGGCTGCAGCTAGGCTGGTGACGTGCTGGAGTTAGGCTGGTGCCATGTTGGCCTAGGCTACAGATAGGTTGGTGACGTGTTGGGGCTAGGCTGGTGCCATGTTTGCCTAGGCTGCAGCTAGGCTGGTGACGTGCTGGAGCTAGGCTGGTGCCATGTTGGCCTAGGCTACAGCTAGGCTGGTGACGTGCTGGGGCTAGGCTGGTGCCATGTTTGCCTAGGCTGCAGCTAGGCTGGTGACGTGCTGGAGTTAGGCTGGTGCCATGTTGGCCTAGGCTACAGATAGGTTGGTGACGTGTTGGGGCTAGGCTGGTGCCATGTTGGCCTAGGCTACAGCTAGGCTGGTGACGTGCTGGGGCTAGGCTGGTGCCATGTTGGCCTAGGCTAGAGCTAGGCTGGTCTTATGTTGAAGGCTAGGCAGGTGCCGTGCTAGGACTGTGGCAGTGTATATTGAGAAAGTGATATTACCCCTGTTAACGGGTCAGTAACCTTACTGAAATTGAATCAACCAGAGGTCTTTCTCTATCTCCATTTTGGTATGGAAATGTATTTTAAAAATAGAATAGCTGATAGATGGAAACGCTACCAAGAGGAGGTTGCGAATGCAACAGCTATTGCAGAATTTATATTTGACTGTAATAGAAGATTAATATGCAATATTAACAAAAAATGAAGAGCGATGGTGGCATTAACTACGAAAAAAGAACAGTAGTTGGTATTACAGTGGCTAGGGTAATACGAGTGGTATTATTAAATTAATATTAGAATTGTCGGTATTACTTAAGGAGATAGAATAGCAGTTAATGTTACCTAAGGAAATAGATCGAAGGGTGGTATTAACTAAGGTGATTCAACTGGCGGTATTAAGATCATCACTCAGGTAAAACTTAACACTAAATCTGGCAAACAATTGAAGAATAATAATAGTTTTTTTGCGAATCAGTTTGTGTGTTCTATTGATTTATGTGATTTTGGTCGTGGACCGGGCCGCGGGGGGCGTTGACCCCCGGAACGCCCTCCAGATATACCCTCCAAGTATACCCTCCAGGTATCCCCCCAATAATTCGGATTATCCCTTCCGCACCAGTGTGCAGGTTTTTGAAACAGAGGAACAATGTGGGATTAAAAATACAGACAAAATTCGATATTCATCAAAAATTACAGTAAGTCGCTGTCTCATGTCCTAAACTAATTCTAATGTTTAAAGGCTGCTTAAGAATTAGACATAGACTGTTAAGTAGGT
This sequence comes from Cherax quadricarinatus, assembly GCF_026875155.1. Lineage (NCBI taxonomy): Eukaryota > Metazoa > Arthropoda > Malacostraca > Decapoda > Parastacidae > Cherax > Cherax quadricarinatus. The sequence continues at coordinate 4,004,581 of NC_069436.1, read as the reverse complement.
TCTCTTATGTAGTTAACTACAATAAGAAAGGTAGTTAATGAACAGATGGTACAGTTTCAGAAAGTGTGGCTTATTATTTCGAAATGATTCAATAATCTTGAGTTCTGTGGAGTGATTGAAAAGAGATGAAGGTACAGGAAGTTAGCTAGTTATAGTAGAAATATAAACCACGGTACGGGCGGGGATTGAACTCGCAGTGATTGATTCGTAAAACTCCAGAGGTCCGTGGTTTGTTTGCAGTTGTATCATTACGATTTCTTGAGTATAATAGAAATATAATGGGACAAGATGTGTTATCAGTTTTCTATGGGAATTGAAGGAAGACTGGAAGAGGATCAAGAGTTGGATGAACTGCTTTTGCCTGACAGAATACTGCATCGTATTTTAATTATGTTAAGGAGATAGTAATTTAATATCTTAATTATGCACCCCTGTGGACGCTTTTTAACATTAATAGACGTGAATCAATTAGAATTTCTTAACTTTTGCTGTAAGTTTACCAGATACTGTTATCGTCATTTTAGGTTAGGTTAAAGCGTACAAAACATATTTAACCACAAATAAACCAATTATGTATAAATAACGGCGGCGATACTTACATCAGCGAAGTAGTCGAGAATGGTTTGACATGGTGTTATATTGTTCTTACCTGTTCCCGCCACCGCCGCCGCCATCAACGCCGCAGCCGCCGCCATCAACGCCGCAGCCGCCACAGCCGTCATAGTTATCCATTGTCTCTTGCGTTCACTAGCACTGGTGTACACATTTTGTCTTACACAACACTATTAGAACCCTCCATACTACCTGCTGGTGAAATGTTTTCATTCAATGACATGTAGACACCTGGAGAGTAAGTGGAACATGACTGAAGGAGGAGCCAGTTGTGTGTAGTGAAGGATGGTGGAGTGAGAGGAGTAAGTCACGTGTATAGTGACCTCACACTCACGTGTACTCTTCTTCACAACACCTGCTGCTGTTGCTGCTATTTCTGCTGTTGCTGCTGCTGTTCCTAGTGTTGCTGTTGCTGATATTGCTGCTGCTGTTGTTGCTGCTGCTGCTGCTGTTGTTGCTGCTGTTATTGCTGTTGCTGCTGCTGTTGTTGTTGCTACTGCTGCTGTTGTTGCTGTTGTTGTTGCTGCTGTTGCTGTTACTGTTGCTGCTGTTACTGTTGCTGCTGTTGCTGTTGTTGCTGCTACTGTTGCTGCTGCTGCTGTTTTTGTTGCTGTTAATGATGTTGCTGCTGTTACTGTTGTTTCTACTGTTACTGCTGTTGTTGCTGCTCTTAATGCTGTTGCTACTGTTGTTGCTGCTACTGTTTTTGCTGCTGTTACTGGTGCTGTTCTTGCTGCTGTTACTGCTGCTGCAACAGCAGCAACCTGTGGCTCTCGTTTCTGCTTCATAATATTTGTCTTCAGGTGTTGCTTTGTTTGCATATACATCTCTATTACCTGGGGCTCTTAATAACCACCATAACTACCAGAACGACGGATTGCAGTGATAGGGACGAAAGAGGAGGTTTACCTTCCAAAGTCTGCTAAATCCTAGTCAAGATATACTGGCAAGTGAGTGATATGCTGCGTCACTCACCCAGTGCCACCCAAACTTTCAATTTATGAGGCTAGAATTCACACATTGGACCACAAATCAAGGACACAAACTGAGATTTGGAAGCAAATACCACAAACAAATTAGCACCCAACCCACCAGTAGGTTACGATGGAATGGTGCATTGCAGTAATTTTCCATTTTACCTCTTACCACTTACTGTAGAAGTAGATTGTCCACTCGAGTGCTGCAGCTCAAAAGCCGGGCTTAATACCCAGGCTAGCAGAAACTTACAGACCGTGGCTAACGCCACGGTCTGGAGTTTTGAGACTCTCTGATCGCGGGTTCTATCCCCGTCCGTGGTATGGTTTGTTTGCAATCGTGTCATTACGATTTCGTTACACAAATAACCCGCACATAAAAGAGAGAAGCTTACGACGACGTTTCGGTCCGACTTGGATCAATGACAGTCACTTTGTCAATGGTCCAAGTCGGACCGAAACGTCGTCGTAAGCTTCTCTCTTATGTGCGGGTTATTTGTATCGTTCCAGTCACGGTATTGTGCCTTTTTTTGTTATTTACGATTTCGTGAGTCGAGTTATGAGTTTCTCTGCTTTGCAAATGCATAGATAGGGGCAGCACTTACATAATCTCCATACCACAGCTGCCCTAGCAAGGAAAATACCCCAGATAACAAAAATCATATTCCCTCACTATGTATAGAGTCATCCCTATTTGTATATTAGTGAAAATTTCAGCGTGATTACTGTATTTTTAATAATTTTATTATTGAGTTTATATAAGAGGTTGTAGGATACCATGGCTGGAACAGTACACAACTTGTGCTTAGGAAAGGAAACTTACGACACTTTAGACTACCTTACTACTCTTGCCGCTATTTTATGCCCTCCACCTATATTATTACTGCTACTGCTACTCCATTTTCCCCCACCCTCTCATATATTTTGGCCTTCACCTCTTGCTTCAGTATGACTTGTCAGTGGTCCAAGATGAATCAAAACGTTATCATGAGTTTCCTCTTCTAAGTGCAGGTTATTTGTGTATAATTTTTAATATTGGCTTGAGTCTCCAAGATGTCATTAGCTAAGCTGGTCCAAATAAGAGGCTATTAAGTATATTTTTTTATGTTTAGTCATGATTGTGAGAAATTTCCAGTTTTAAAATTATGAGTAATAAGTTACTATAAACTTCATTATTTCATTCACAAATTGTTTATCTTTATTATAAATATTATTCCTGAATGATTGTGTTATCTTGTTCTAATTCAATTTAAACCTAAACCAGGTAGCATCAACCTAGGTCGTCCCCACAAGGTGACAGGACCTGGACTTGTGCAGATTTGTGGCACAATATATAAGGGTGGTGAATGTAGGCACATTGGATGCAAAGAGGTGTCCAAGACAGTATGGTACTCAACTTGGTGGACAGCTGAGGTAAAACCCCAAGCACAAGTTTCATAACTGAGGTTTAGGTAAATGAGAGTAGTGTTAAATTATACTAACAGCTTTTTGCTACTTGACAGAGCATTAAATTTTTTAAATTATTATCTTCTTGATATAAGCATTAAATTTTAATTTATCTATGAGTAAACTAGGAACTTACCCTCATACATATTCCCTGCTTCAAATTCATTAATTTTGATATCCAGTTGTGGACAAGGTTTATTCCCAAAAGTTTAAGAACGTTTTTTCTACTATTAAGGGTCATTTTATTTGTTATTACCTAGGTATAAACATTTTAAGTTCACATTTGTTCAAAATCATGGCCCAGATTATAAGTTTGTTGTGTCATCAGGAAGCAGCACTGGCTTATGATGCTGTGGGGGATTCAGCAACTCACTAATATAGAGGAAAAAAAAGAGAAGGCAGCCCAGGACAGTACCTTCGAGGACAATTACAGTGAACATCTGGTAAAATGGACCTCCATGAAGTAGATGTTGGCAAAAATGGATAAAAAAAATCTGGCCAGACAAGGGCTTAATGTATACATTTAATGGGATGTCTGATTAAAATAGATATGAAGTGGACCAAATCTGCTATATCAGACAGTCGTCTGGTCCGGAAGTCAGTCAATTAGTGGCCTGCATCCACTTAATCAAAACTTTCAAAATGGATTTTTTTTCTAAAGTGAACATCTCTTTCCCCTATTAATCTGTTTTATGAAATGTTTGCTGTAATTTTATTGGTTGGCTTGCTGAAAAACTACCATCAATGAGTATGTGCTGCTATCTGTTAAGGAGGATTAGAAGTACTGTATATGCACATTTAATTTCTGTGAGCACAATATACCTTTAAAACTTCAATTTACTGCAAAAGAAATATGTACTATTGTACAGTACAGTACAGCACAGCACTGTCAAGCAAGCTTCATCAGTAAATAATGCAGTGCTGTATATATTATGAATTAAAGGTTGAATGAAACAATCATAATTTACTTAAAACTTGTAATATTTCCTATCTTACAAATATAGTGTACATTCAGTATTGTTCTAGCAATGGCAGACGATGGTCTCAGTTTCAGACTAATCAGTGTTCCATCCTGATATCGCACATCAGCCCCAAAACCACCAAGTTGCCAGTGACCTGAGATATTATAAACAAGAATGAGCAATTCTGAAATAAACTGGAAAACATACTGAGGCACAAATTATAACTATTCAGATTAGCTCATCTAAATAATTAGTTTCTTCTGCAAAGAAAATTATAAATTATTGTAAAAAGACACATATCCTTTACCTGAACCCTGTGAGAACAGAACAGTGTACACATGACTGTCTGCTGGACCAACAAGTATCAAACACCAGGCGTGTTTTTCCAGATGCAAGAACAAACTTCCTGTTTGAGTGTTGAGAATTGTTAGTCCAGTTGATAAAGTGATGCATACATTGTCCTGTTCTCACAGGGCTGGGCATGGTGATGCAGGATCGAATCCTGGCTAGCCGCAGTTCTGTTAATGATTCAAAATCATTTGTTTCATGATTTCATTCGTATATAGACTGCTCGTAAAGGTTGGTATCCAAACAGAATGAGGTTGAAATTAGTCTCTGAGGCTCCACCACTACGTATGTTCTTGTATCTGGGAAAACTTGCCCAGTTTCACTGGGTGCCTGGTGTCTGAGAACTGTTAGTCCAGTGGATGTATATAATTTATTTTAGTATTCTCTCAGTCTATTGTATAATTTGCAGTAACCAAGGTCCTAGGAGTGAAATACAGTGGACCCCCGCTTAACGATCACCTCCCAATGCGACCAATTATGTAAGTGTATTTATGTAAGTGCGTTTGTATGTGTATGTATGGGGGTCTGAAATGGACTAACCTACTTCACAATATTCCTTATGGGAACAAATTCGGTCAGTACTGGCACCTGAACATACTTCTGGAATGAAAAAATATCGTTAACCGGGGGTCCACTGTATTTCCAAAATGCTTTAAGAAAATATTTATGAATTAAAGTTCATATACTTAAGAGTTACTTGCAAAAATCATTAAAAGCAGTTTTATATGACTGCCTCCTGATGTGTAAGAAAAGCAAATGTAATAAAATTTACTTGGCTTCAAAAGGTGCAGGTTACTACAAGAGTTCAATTAATACAATCGTTTTTCATTGTTATGAATATTTAAGTTTAGCATTAATATTTTTAAAGCTCAAAAAATTCACATGCAGTTTCTCTTTTCATTGTTATGCAAAAAGGAAGCATGCAAATTAATAATTAAAAAAAATAGCTAAACCAATCGTACGTAATGGTTAGTCCTGAGAAAATCCAGTTCTTCCAGTCCTTCCATTCCCGATTTTCGATCTGTTTTTTAATCTTGGCACATGTATGCTTGCGATCGTTAGACCTGCCAGATTTCAAATCGCACAACATTCGTTTCTTGCACTCTGGATCACACGGTTCACGTACTACAGAATTCTTCCAGTAAAATCTGTTAAAAGTAAAATCAGATGTGAAATGTTAACAATTAACTGTTGCTTATTCAAATATTTCATATTTATTTTTGAGGTAAATGTTTTTAGCACATTTTGTGATTATAGCTCAATGATTTTACATACCTGAGATATTTTTCAAAAAGATCATCTTCTAATGCCATCTTATAAACTAAACTGTTCCACTCTTCTGGAAGCAAATTCCTCATGTTGTAAGCTCTTTTAGCTGAATACAGTTGATACCATCTGGGAACTCCATCTCTGTTGGCTTCATCCAAGTTCATGACCCATGTCTCATGATCCAGCACAAGCTGATGACAGAAGTAAGGCCACTAAACTTTTTTATCTGTTATTTTCAACTCTAAACATGAACTGTGTTAATACATAAGGATTATATAATGAAGCAGTGATAATTCATGCATGAGCAACTTTGCTTATTTTTTTCTATTTAAATAGAGATACTACCTGTATCAGGCTCACTTTATTAGTGAGCCTGATACAGGTAGGAGGGGAACAGGCAAAAGTATTCTCATGTGATAAAATACTAAAATAAACCCTTGGTATAAAAATAAGATAAAAGTTTGAGATTACCTGACAAATAACATACATTTATACCCCAAAATATATGTCACTAAATACAGTTAAAATACTGCTCACAATGGATTATAATCTGTCATTTGACAGCATTTACCATACTCCAAGATGAAAATTTTCCTCAAAAATGCATTACAAAAAGATCATTATAGTGCAGTAATTTAACAGGTGTATGACTAAGTTCATTTTTAAGGTGAGAAAGACACACATGCAACATCTGGGTATCTTTATTTGTAGATGTTTTGCCAACTAGTTGCTTTAACAATACAAGGACATAATGTGAAGAAATATATACAAGAGATGAGGTAATCAGTCCCTCAGCCTTGGAATTGGTGAAGAGTACCTGTAGTCTTAAAGGAACTGGAGCCTGGCACAACATCATGAAATCTTGGTACAGAGGACATCTACACAACCTTCTTGCTGTCTACTGGCCCACTCCTTAGGTATAACTTACTTCCATTGGGGGATTCCCACCTACCAATGACAATGCCTTTGTCTCTTTGTCTACTGCCCGTCCTTCACCTGTCGCCGGTATTTAAGAACCAAGCTTCATGACTGCTTCAGTTCCTTCAAGACTATGCTGTTCTTCACCAACTCCAAGGCTGAGAACTGATTACCTCATCTTTTGTATATATTTCTTCACATTATATGTCTTTAATATATCTTCCAGTCTATCAAATGAGACCAAGAAACTGAGAATACAACCATAAAACCCATATAAAAATACACTGCAAAGTTGCTATTTTAAACTAAAAACACTTACAAACATTTTGTTGGTTTTTCTCATTATGCATTGCGTGCTGCAGGATTTTTGTATTATATAGTGCACATTTATCACAAAGACCCATTCTCTCATATCTAGGCTGAAATTTACCACTCACAGCTTATCTGAGTGAGCTGAGCTCATGGCATAGTACTACAGCACTGACAGTGACCTCAAAGCCATACTACAGGACAGTCAGTGAAAGGGTTAAATAATAAATTAACTTATTATAGTTAAAAACTGCAGAAACACAACTAGTGACAAACCTTTTGAGAGCCTGTATATTCTCCTTCAATAGTATATATTCTGTAGCCAGGATTAAGTTTGTAGTAGGATGTTACAGATGGTCCAATATAAGCGATATTTGTGACACGATGGCGATCATATTCATCATAGAACAACTCAAATTCATCAAAGTGAGTATGTCCAAAGAACTGAGCAGTAATGGTTGATTCAAATCTGAGAAATTAAAATACTAAATTAACGTGGTTTGCGAATACTAAAAAATAATTTTTGACAAAATCAAAAAGTTATCGGCCAGTTTTAAAATTGGGTGTTAAAAACTCAGCTTTTATGGGTTTTGACTCACAGTGGTAAGAGAAGTCCTCTATAAAATGTTTATAAATACCTGAGATGCATGGAGAGCTACCTGACTGATTCAAAAGGAAACAGTAATGAAGAAAAAATAGGAGCTCTTAAATATATAGATTACCTGTTGATGATTTTGTAGTAATTATGACTCCAGATCTTAAGACAGTCATGGTGGCCTGGGGGAATGTGACCCAACACATGCACTTTTTCTCCTCTATCTTCTGCTCCTTGTAGTTCATAGATAAACCACTGAAGCTCTTCTGCTGGGTCAGTGGAGTTTATGAGTAACCACCTGGGATTAGTATAAGGACAGTCAATATTATAAAATGTAAATATATTATTTTTACTTGAATTAAATAATGTAATCAAAACCTGCACTGCATTCAGAAATTCCTAAGAAATTTTAAAGCACTCATAACAATATGCCTTTTCTTTGCTCAGAGAAGGCTTCCCTGTAATGACTGTGAAGAGCTGTTGATCAAAGAAAACAGAGCTACCCTTCTTTGGAATGAACATGATTGCCTCCTATTCCACAGGCTCTTCTATGACTAACTAGTAAGTAAAACTTTTTGAGCATTGTATTCTTGCAAGTATTAATACTGCAGTATGTCTGCCTAGACTAGATGCACATGTACAATGAGTAAGACACATGTGCAACAGTTAGGTATCTTTATTACAGAACATTTTGCCTTCACAGTAGGCTTCTGCATTTGAGTACAGAAGAGTTAGCAGAAGTAGAGATGTGAAGACGATGTAATCAGTCCATCACCCTTGGAAATGTAGTTATGAGGTGGTCAGTCCTTCAGCCTGGAGATGAGTTTTGCTCTTCTTTAGGCTGAGGGACTGGCTACCTCAAAACTACATCTTCAAGGGGGATGGACTGATTACATCATCTTCACATCTCTACTGCTTCTGCTAACTCTTCTTTACTAAAATGAAGAAGCCTACTGTGTAGGTGAAACGTTTCAGAATAAAGATACAGTGGAACCTCAAAAATCGAACGTTTCGAAAATAGGACCATTTTTTCGGACAAACTGTGTCCCTATTATCGAACATGCCCCTATTTTCGGACTGCTGGGTACGGGACCTGTCTGCCGGCCCGCTCTGTCCGCATAGGCGCCGTGAGCTTTCTAGCTTTGTTTATGCTTGAGTGAACACTAACCTGCGCTCTCATTCATGCATTTTATGATTATTTCGTTGTGTTTAGTACTTGTGGGACTGTAAAATAAGCTACCATGGGCCCAAAGAAACTTGCTAGTGGTACCCCTGTGGTAAAGAAAGTGAGAAACACCATAGATGTGAAGAAGGAAATAATACAGAAGTATGAGAGTGGTGCGAGACTTGTTAAGCTTGCCAGGATGTATGGGAAAAACAAGTCGCCCATCGGTTCTATCCTGGCAAAGAAAGAACAAATCAAGGAAGCTGATGTTGCGAAAGGTGTTAATATGCTAACCAAAAAAAGACCACAAATAGTTGAAGAGGCTGAGAAGTTGTTGCTGGTGTGGATCAAGGATAAAGAGATTGCAGGTGATAGTGTTTCAGAGACGATTATTTGCGAAAAGGCAAGGAAGTTGCATGCCGATCTGGTACAGAAAACTCCTGGAACTAATGCTGATAGTGAATTTAAGGCCAGCAGAGGCTGGTTTGACAGATTTAAGAAGCGTAATGGTATACACAATGTTGTAAGACATGGTGAGGCAGCCAGTTCAGACAAACGGGCGGCCAAGAAGTTTGTACAGGAGTTTAAGGGGTACATAGACAGTGAAGAGTTCAAACCTGAACAAGTGTTTAATTGTGACAAAACAGGCTTGTTTTGGAAGAAAATGCCTAAAAGGACCTTCATCACACAGGAGGAAAAGGCACTGCCAGGACACAAGCCTATGAAAGACAGGCTTACTCTTTTGTTCTGTGCTAATGCTAGTGGTGATTTTAAAGTGAAGCCTTTACTTGTGTATCATTCAGAAAATCCCAGAGTGTTTAAGAAAAACAATGTCTTTAAGAACAAGTTATGTGTCTTGTGGAAAGCTAATCATAAGGCATGGGTCACAAGACAAATTTTCAAAGAGTGAGTCTATGAAGTGTTTGGCCCCAGCGTGAAAAAATACCTCCAGGAAAAGAAATTGCCACTCAAGTGCCTCCTGTTAATGAACAATGCTCCTGCTCATCCTCCAAACTTATTAGACCTCTTGTCTAAGGACTTCAGTTTTATAAAAGTGAAGTTCTTGCCTCCTAACACCACTCCTCTCCTCCAGCCCATGGACCAGCAGGTCATTTCTAACTTCAAAAAACTCTACACAAAAACAGTGTCTGAAAAGTACTTTGAAGTGACCACAGACACTAAGTTGACCCTAAGAGAGTTCTGGAGGAATCACTTCAACATCTACATCTCCATAAGCCTTATAGGTAAGGCTTGGGAGGGAGTGACTTCCAGGACTTTGAACTCTGCTTGGAGACAATTTTGGCCAGATTGTGTCCAACAGAGGGATTTTGAAGGGTTTGAGGCTGACCCTGACCCAGCTCACCCTCTGCCTGTTGTGGACTCTATTGTGGCATTGGGGAACACCCTGGGGTTGGAGGTGAGTGGTGAGGATGTGGAAGAGTTGGTGGAGGACCACAGGGAAGAGCTAACCACTGAAGAGCTGCAAGAGCTTCATCTGGAGCAGCATCAGACCACAGCTGAGGAACTTGCTTCAGAGGAGGAAGAGGGAGTGGATGAGGTGCCTTCTTCAAAGATAAAGGAGATTTGTGCCAAGTGGAATGATGTCCAAATGTTTGTGCAGAAGTACCACCCTGAGCAAACTGAAACAAGCCATCTTTGCAACAAGTTCAGTGACAGAACCATGTCCCATTTTAGGGAAATGTTAGAGGTGCCAGAAACAGAGGACTGTGGACAGTTATTTTGTGAGACAGGGGTCCAGTGACTCAAGCTGGTCCTAGTGGCATTAAAAGACAGAGAAGGGAAGTAACCCCAGAGAGGGCTGTACCTGAAGTCCTCATGGAGGGGGATTCTCCTTCCAAACACTAACCCCAACTCCCTCTCTCTTCCTCCCTATCTTCCAGATGCCATCACCAATCTTCAATAAGGGTAAATAAAAATGTTATTTTATATGTATTTCTATACATAATTAAAAACTATAGTATTTGTTGTATGTAAAACTGTAATTAATCTCTATAAAATGTATTTTTTGTGTGAATATTTTTGGATTTCTGGAACGGATTAATTGTATTTCCATTATTTCTTATGGGAAATACTTCGAATTTCAGACTTTTCGAATTTAGAACTAGCTCCTGGAATGGATTAAGTTTGATTTTTGAGGTTCCACTGTACCTAACTGTTGCACGTCTTATCAACCTGTCAGTCCTGTATACCATTTTCATGTTCACATGCACAATAATGAGAAAAAAATACACGTGTGCAGATTTTAGTATTAGAAACTAGTACATGAACAAAAACAAATGTTCAAAATGCAGACAGATAACAATGGAAGTTTAAATACAAATAGAAAGAATAATAAGAAAATCGCATACAGCAGGAACTTCTTAATTTGTGTGTCTGTCACAGTGAGGGTCTGGGTTTGATTCCCAGCCGGGGTAGAAACACTGGTTGGCTATGTTCACCCATCAGTAAAATGGGTACCTGGGTGTTAGTCGACTGGTGAGGATCACATCCTGGGACAAAACTGACCTAATTTGCCCGAAATGCTCAGCATAACAAGGGGTTTTCTATATAGTAGTATGTCACTGATGTCAGTTAGGTCTGTATACCTTGTACATGTACTTGTAGTAAATAAAGATATTATTAATCTAGAATCAAGTATGTGGATTAAACTCACAGTAATCTCTTATTACCTTCGTACTTAGTAAACAGCATTTACACTTCCTGACTGCTTCATTATTTATTGACCTGGTTCATCATGAAAGATCTATGGTCCATATGATCTAGAATTATTTCTTAATAGTACTGTACTGAAAGTATAGTGATGCCAACACTTATATGGGTGTGAAGCTTGGGTTGTAAATGCTGCAGCGAGGAGGCGGTTGGAGGCAGTGGAGATGTCCTGGTGTGGTGTAAATATTATGCAGAGAAATTGAAGTGTGGAAATTAGGAGAAGGTGTTGGGTTAAAAAAAAGTGTTAGAGGGCTTTGAAGGGGGGTTTTGTTGAGGGGGTTTTGGTCATTTAGGAGAATGGATCAAAGTAAAATTGACATGGAGAGCGTTTAAAATCTGTGGGGGAAAGGAAAGGGGGGGGTTTGGGGGTTTCGTTTTCCAAAAAGGGGTTGGAGGGAGAGGGTTTTTTAAAAGGGGGTTTTTTTGGGTAAAGGGGCTTGGACTTTCAGAAACCCCTTTTATGGTTTTAAAACTTCTTTTTATTTTTTTAAATAATTCCAGCAAGCGGGGCTTGGTGGGTTAGATAGGAAATGAAAGGGAGCAAAAGGGTTTTTTTTGGGACTAAACAAGCTTTTTGGGAGTGTGAGAAATTTTTAATTTATTTTTTTAAAAAGGTTCTTTTTAGGGGTTTTTAAAAAGGGATATCGGGGGGGTTTTAAAGGTTTGGGACACATTGTTGGAGGGTTTAAAATATATTTTTTCATTTTTTTTAAATTATAATCAAAAAAAAAAGCGCTAAGCCCAGGAAAATACAGAATCCCAGGGGGGGGAAGGGGAAGCGAGGGCATCGGTGGAAAAAGGGGGATGGATAAAGGTAATGGGTTTTAGGTTAACAGCGGGGTAGTGGAGGGGTGAAAGGGTAAAGGGCAGAAAGGGAGACTAAACTAAAAAAGGGCGGGGAAAGGGGGGGAGGGGCGAAAAGTATCATCAGAGTTTGGGAGTAAATCAGTCGTTGAAAAAAGAAGTCAAGGAGAGTCGGATTAAAGGAGGGTCCATCAGCAAAAAAGGGGAAGGTAAAGAGAGAGTAGTAAAACCCAAAGACGATTTGGGAGGTAAATTCTGCGTGTTTTTTGTTGAGAGGGCAGTCTAAAGAATGGGGCAAATCGATACTGGAACTTGACACTGTTTACAGAGGGGAAACAGGGTCCTCCCCTTTGGGGATCCCCCCTTGGGTAAGACGGGGTGTGCCCCAATGCGAAGGCGGGGAGATTTGGGTCCCCCAACCTCGGCACTGATGACAAAAAGAGGCCCAGAAAAACCTATGTTTCGGTTTTAATAAAAAAATTTTAAAAAAGGGGGGGTTTTTTGTTACCGAGCAGATTTGGCCCAACGTTTTTCCCAACGGGTGGGGAAAGGGGGGTGGTAGCTATTGCAGCAAAAATAGTCCAAAAAGGGAAAAACCACCTCGGGGGGAAATTTGGGGTTAGGTATGTACTGCTGAACCGGCAGCATTTGCCCTGCCTGTTAAAGCCCTGTACGTCGACAGGGCCCGGGGCCCCAACAAAAAACAATATTTTTATGTTTGGTGAGATACGGCGTAACCAAATTTTGGATACGGGGAAACTAGGGGATGGGGGGGATGTATAAAATTTTCTTTTATACCCTGTAGGCACAAAGGGAGCGGGATCTACAAATGAGGGAAAAACAGGCATAGATTCGATTCGAAAAAAGTGCGGGTAAGAAGGGCATACCTTTCGCAGAAAAAAAATGTTAGCTGAAGATAATAAATGCCCCCGCACGACCCCCGCCCGGGAAACTGCTGCGAATCCAATGCCGTCTAAAAAGACTTAGCCTCTGTGTACACACCCGGTGGCTTTGAGAATGGGAATGGAGTGATAAAGGGAAAAAAAAGAGAGCGGGAAGCCCCCCGTAGGCAGTTGAGCTTTGGAAAGGGGAAAAGTGAAAAAGGGAAACAGCCCAAACAGCTGGAATTCCCCAAAGGGAAAATGGTAGGGGGAAAATTGAGAGTTTACTTTAAAAATTTAAAAAAGGGGGGAACAAAGGGGGGGAAAAGACCAAGAGGGGAAATGTGGCAAAGAAAAAAAAGGGAACGGAGCAAACGGGCGGGCGACGAAAAAAAGAATGTCTTTTAATATCGGGGGCCTTTTTAAAAAAGGGAAAGGATTGTGTAGATCTTTGAGAGCGTACATGTAGCAAAAGGCCCAAAGGGCATCCGGTGATCAGCAAGGAGGGAAAAAAATTCGCTTCTGTTGGGAGGCTTAAAAGGGGGAAAAAGAGCAAAAAAAAGCACCAAGGCCCAAACGTAACCCTTGGGTTTGGAGGGATAGAGTTAAGGTTTGAGAGAGTAGCGGAGGGGCCCGCGGAAAAAAATCTGGTCACCATAATCGAGTTTCGTTTTAAAACGAGGGCTAAATTTTAGGGGGAAAGCGGGAGTTCGACGATCGCTCCCCGGGAAAAGATGAGAAAGGGGTTTTTTTAAAAAGGGTTTTTGCCGGTGTGAAAAATTTGGCCTTCAGAGAGGAAAATGTGAGGTTTCAGGATAAACCAAAACGGCCCAAGGGAAAAGGGCCCCTAGAAACCTGACTGTTTTCCGTTGGGGGGATACGGGGCCATAAAATTAAAAAGGTGATCGGGATAACGGGAGCTTTTTAGTGAAATTTAATTTGGTGAGTTTTGGTACTTAAAAAATTTAAACCCCCATGCTTGGGGGGCCCAAAAAGGGGAAACCGGTGACGAAATGCTGGAGGGGAAACTGCAATAAGTTGACAGTCGGGCCTGAAACAAGAAAATGCGAAGTCTTCAAATAGAGTGATGTAAAAAATTTTGGGTGGAAAGAACAGAGGCCAAATCATTTTTACCCAAGGGGAAAACGGTTTTGTGTTTGAACACACCCCTGAGGGAACCTTCATTTTGGACGAAGCCCGGGGGGAAAAAAAACTTTATTAAATCGAAACGGAAATGTCTTTTTCATTTAAAAAAAGTTTTTTTAAAAGGAAAGGAGGGTTGGGATTCCCTCGGGGGCCTAAGGAAGGGGCCCGGGGCCCAAAAATTTTTATCCCTCCTTTTGGTTTTATTATCCCTTTCAAGGTCAAAAATAGGGCAATAATGAGTGATTTTTGCAAAGGCATTACGAAATACGTATCCAAGCGTGGGAAAAAAGGGGTCTTTGGTAGAAAGGGCCCCTTTTTAGGGGAAAGCCATTTTAAATCGGGGGAAAAGAATGTTTTTGTGTCTCAAAATCCCAAATTTAAAACTTTCGATTTACGAGACGTTCCATTACTTTGCAAACTGCACTAGAAAGGGGGGATGGGGCAATAGTGGAGGCATATGTTTTTGTAGTACCCGGTTTGGGGAAAAGGGAGAAAAGGGCAGATTTCCACGCGGGGGAAACTCCTTGTCCCCAAATAAAAATTTAAGAGGTTTTTAAGGGAGGACTACAAGGGCTAAACCGATGTAAATGAAACCTTACGTTTATGAATGTCGTCGGGCCCCAGTGCCGATGATCGGAAGTGAGAGTGTTGCCTCCAGTTCTTGAAGTGAAAAAGGACATTATACTGTTCTTCTCTGAGAGAAGAAAAGTCCAAGGGTACTTAACTCTCGGCCCGGGACTTTGGGGAAAAGGGAAACGAGGAGCTTTAGTTTGGAGCCCTGGGAAAAAAGGACCAGATGTTTCCCAAATTTTAAATGGCAAGTCGAGGGGGTTTTGGGAAACATCAACCCAGCGCCCTTTAGAACAGGAGGGGGGCCCAGGGATTTTTTAAACCAATAAATTTTCCCTCATTTTTTTCCCAGCTGCACTTTTAAAAAGAAGCAGAGGGGGAGGGTGGAAAATAGTCTCGCCAACAAGGGTGTTTAGCTTCATGGATGAACGGCGAAACGATCGCCGCTTCTGTTTAAAAATCAAGAAGTCTCTCAGGGGGTTTTTCTATTGTACCGGGTTAAACCGCCCCATGCACCCACGTTTCAAACGTCTGCACAAAGCACAAGAGGAGACCCCCCCAAAGGCACACATTCTAGAATGCCTCCCTGGGGTTTTTGGGGTTATTAAAATGAGAAGCTGCGGTAAAAAACTGAGGCGGAAAGGGGTGAAAGGGAGTCATCAAGGGGAGGATGAAAAAGGGAAACCCTCATAAAACATTTGGGGTGGGAGTAAAGATCCCAATTTGCCCGATCAATTGCCAGCGAAGGGGTACGGAAAGGTGGTGAATAGGAAAGGAGAAATAAGAATGGGTCGGGGAAAAAGTCACTGTCATGTAAATCTTGGGTAGAAAAAGACCCGGTGAAGTTTATTTCAGTGGAGGAAAAAAAAAGGGCTGATAGTCGTGGGAAGAGGAGTTTGAGTCGAGGATCAAAAAGGGGGGGGAGTACCCCCCCTTTTTTAAAACATGGAAGGGGGGGGTGAGAGGCGAGGGGAAAAACCCCCAACTGGATGCCCGTGGGTCACAATGAGACCCCCCCCAGGGGGAAATGGTGGGGAAAATTTAAAATCACCAAGTAACGAAGTGGGGGTGGTAAGGATGAAAACAAGGAAAAGGGAAAGTCTGGGATAGAAAATGCTCGAGGGGGGGAGGAGTATAAAGAAAAATATTTAAAACCCTTATTCAAGTGGATACGGGCTGCAGGGGTAATTTCAGCGGGGGTATGGACAAATAGTTGACGTACGGAAAAATTATTTCGTAGAAGAAGGGCACTTTCATTAAAGGTCCCATTTGAGAAAAGGGTCCGAAGAATCAATAAATTATAGCCTGAGGGTAGGTTGGGAAAAAACCCCCCGAGTGTAATTTTGGTTCTTTGTAAGCAAGGGACCCAAAGGGGGGGGAAAAACCCGGAAAAACAACATCTGAAACTCACCCCGATTTTCCCCTGGGGCCGCGGATATTCCACTGTTAAAAAGGCCTTTATTGGTGATGAAAGGGAAAAAATTGGAAACGTAGGAAAGGGGACCCACGGGGCTAGGGGGTTTAAAAAAATCAAAAGTGTGGTGGCCCCTGGAAGACGTTCAAGTAGCGAAGGCGAAGCTTTTCGAAAAAATGGGGTTGTGAAGATGGAGGGAGGGAAGGGGAAGGAACGGAAGTAAACAGTGTCCATTGAAAAGGGGTTTTGTCTCTGCAATATTTTTCTGAAATGGCTTTTTAAGTGTTTCTGAATTTTAAAGATGTATGGGAGGGGGCCCTATTGGGAAAATAAAAGGGGGATGAGGGGGAGTAAAGATTTGGGACAGTTTAAAGGGGAAAAATGTTCCAAAAATAGGGGGGAGGGAAGAGTGTAAGGGAAGGAGATGACGTTTTTGGGGGGGGGGGGGGGGGGCAGGGAAAAGGGGAAAAAAACCTTTTGGGAAAAAGGGGGGCAGAAGAGGGAGAAACTTTTGGGGGGGGGACGGGGGGTTTGGGAAGGGATTTGTACGAGGGAGGGGGTGAATCCCCCCACTTGTAATAGAGCCAGAGAGGGGGGGAAGAACTAGGTACGAGACTGGAAAAAGGGAAAATGTGGGGGTGGAAAAAAAAGGGAAAGGAAAAAAAAAAGGGGCAAAGAAAAATTTGAGCAAAGTGGGTTTTTTTGGGCTTTGAGTAGAGGGCGATTGGTATTAGGTTGTAGGGGGTCTTGTTGATTTGGGGTTGTGGGAAGGACGCGAAGTTTTGAGAAAAAAAGGGACTGAGTTGTAAATCGGGGCGTCAGAGCCAAGGACGCCAAAAAGGAAATTAAAATGCCGTAGTGGGTATGGGAGGGGTAACAACAGGGAGGTGCAGAAAAATGGGACCCAGAAGTGGGGGGATGGTTGGAAAAACCGAGAATAAAAAAACACGGGGGGGGGAGTCTCCCCTTGGGGGGGGGGAAAATGGTAACTTCCTGCATAAGGGAGGGCCTTCTGCCTCTTTTTAGGCAAAGGGTTTTACGTTCATTTTTTAAATAGACCTGGCAACGGCAAAGGGGTTTCAAAGGGTGAGCTTTATTACAATTAAGGCAAAATGGGGGGTTGACTGGCCAAAATTTTATTAGAAAGGGCGGGCGGCCCCACAGCTGGGCCCTTCGGCCCTAGATCTGCAATATTTTATGGGTGGGCCCCCAAAAAGGCAGCCCAAATTTTTACATTGTTGCGGGTGTAGGTATCACCTTTCGAACTTGTTTAACCCATTGGGCCCGCGAATATACGAGGACGGGGGTTCTCGGTGTCAAAAAATTTAAAAGAGCCCCTTGCAAGGGTTAAAGTCTTGCCCCCCGGGGGGAAGGACATAAGTGTTTTATTTGGGATTGGGGACCTGGAGTTCCAGCTGTTCAAAAAAGTCATTGCCACATGACTGGAAATTTTTGTTGGATATGGTTTTGGGGCCCGAAAAAGAAAGACAAATTTCCCCTACAAGAATTTAGAAGGGAAAAATGTTTTTAATAGTGGGCAGGGGGTTGTTTCGATATTCGAAAGGAGAAAAGTTTTTGAGGGTTGGGCAGCATTCTGGACAGTATGATGCGCCCTACCCTCTTGAGGCATGAAATGAAATAAATTTTACCAAAAAAATGAACCCGGAAGGGGCCACTTTTCAATTTCTATGGTCAGAAAGGTAGGGAGAAGAAGAATCGGTCTTTAAAATAAAGGGGAAAATTTTTGTCCATTGTGTGGTCCGAACCCAGCGGGGAGAGGGAAGTGCTTTACGTGTCGGTCTTTTCCGGTAAAGGGGAAAGGGAAGGTACGAAGGGGTCATCAGGAGATTGACGTTGGGTTTTAGGGGTAGGACCGGAAATTTGGTTCCCGGGGTGGAAATGGGTGGGCGAAAATTTGAAAAAATTTCCCTTACCGTTTGGGGAGAAGCCGGGGGGATAGTCAAAGGAAAAGCGGGTTTCAGACAAATCGAAGGATCAGGGCGAAGCCCCCGGAAATGAAGCGGGGAGGAAAAAAAGCACCAGCAAGAGGTTTCAGGGGCAATCAGGAATGTCCCAAAAGGGTTTTAAACACAAGGCAGGGTCAGGGAAAGGGGGGCGGGGATCAAGAAGGGGCCCGGGGGGGGTGGGTTCATGGACTTGGGCTGCCATGGTTAGGTTAAATCCTTTTTCTTTTTTTTTTTAAAGAAAAAGAAAAAAAGAAAAGAAAATAAAAATAATAAAAAAGAATAAAAAAAAAGGGGGGAGCGGGGGGGAAAAGAAAGGGCCGGGAAATTTCCCCCCGCGCCCAAAGTGGGCCTCAAAAACCGCTAAATAGCGAGGGTTTCAGCATGGAACCCGTGCCATTTCCCCCCTTTTTTGCCAAAAATAAACCCGGGAATCCGGGGTAGCAACCCCACCCCTCTGCCGAGCTACCTCGGTGGACAAAAAAAAAGGGGCAGCCGGATATCCGCCACAAAGCATACCTCCTTCCGGCCACCACCCCTGGAATCCGAAAGGTGGCTTCCAGAGATCACCCGTCGCCAAAAGATCCCAAAAAGCTACTCCGGGATCCCGGGAGAGGGGATGGGACATCCCCGGGCAATCCAGATTCCAGGGGAAAAATACCCCACCGCAAAAAACCTAAAGGGAAAATGGGATGGACCCGGGTTTTTCCCCCCACCTAGGATGTTGGGAAAGACACATATGAACAGTAAGGTACTTTATTTCGAACGTTTCCCCCTCACAGTAGGCTTTTCAGTCGGTACGGGAAAGTTGATAAAAGCAGAAGAGATTGAAGACGATGTAATACCCATCCCCCCTTAAAAGTTTTGAGGTGGTCAGCCCCTCAGTCTGGAGAAGAGCATTCCCCCATAGTTGAAAAATTGGAGTTGAAGTACAGGATGGACCCTTATATAGCGAGGAGGTGAGACTTTTAGGTAATAGAAGAGGAAAAAGAACGAGATGTTGGGAGGTAGGTCCTCTCAAATCACCCGTTCCCCTAGTGGGGTTTGCGAAGTTGTTTGGGTTTCCCAAGTACCCTTGTGTTGAGTGTCTGACAGATTGAACATTAAAATGGTAAAAAAATACCGACAGGTTGTTGGTAAGAAAATATGAAAACAGTAAGGTTCTTTTTTAAAAATGAAATAAAATACCTTACGTTGCATATGTGTCTTACCTAACAACCTGGGGTTTTTATACCATTTTAAACCCCCCTCCCTAGGAACTAGCGGCCCCTGGGGGAGAAACCCAAAAGGGCCCAAAAAGGGAAGGGCAAAAGGGGGGGGTGGGAGAAGGGAAAAAAAGGGGAGGAGGGGATGGGGAGGGGGGGGAATGGGGGGTAATTAGGTTCGGTCTGGGAAGAAGCCGCAGGGCTAACCCCCAGCCCCAAGACCCCTTCACCGCCAAGGAGCCCCCTTGAAGAGGAATATATTTCAGACTGTGATGTGGGGATGGAGCCAGCCTCTGCCTTGTCCTAGCCTATGTCAAACGATGCTGAGCCCGAGGTAGCTAGCTCCCCTGCACTCAAGCTGTATCCGTGACGTCACACAAAACAGTCACGGGCCTAGGGATTCCTAAAAAAAGACATGGTGATCTGATATGCTAAAACACAGGGATCAGCAACTATGCGACATTCAGGGAAACTGTTTTTTTTACTGGACTTGTTTGGAAATGGGGAAGTACAATGCCTAATTTAAAGGAGGGGGTTTGGGATTTGCAGTTTGGGGGGGATGTGTTAAAAGGAGGGATTTATATAAGGGGCCCGTATTATATTTTATGGAGTTTATTATTTACTTCAGGTCCTTTTTTTTATTGTATCTTTGAAGCATATTAAATGTTGTTCTGGGGGTTTTTCCTCTGCAAAAACATAATGCAGGTGGAAAACCCCTTGTAAAGGGGTGAAAGTTTTTTTTGGGGAATTTTTTTTTTTGGGGCAACTGCCCCAAGGGGAGGGCGCCGACTTGTTGAAAAAAAAAAAAAGTTGTACCGTACTGAGTAAGAAAATATTTTCATATTAACATCTTGCCAAAAGAAGATAATTACTACATACCAGTTTTTATTATTGCAGTAATTCATGTTCAGTGATATTATTCTAAACCCAGGTCGCACAAGAACTGAGTAAAATGCTCCTTTTCTTATTGATGGAGAGGTATCTTGTGGCAACCAGCGTCGCCACTGTCGATCTAACTCATCGTACAACCAGCTGACACTATAATCTCCCAAGATGTATGGTGGGGGAAAACTGAAAGCATAACAAGAATGCATTCTTTGGTCTACACAGTACAGGCGTGTCTGGCTATATGCAGTAGATGAATTCACAGCTCACAGCAGCTGTACTAACCTTATTCAGGGCATCAATACTTTTTTTTTTTTTCAGCAAACTGGCCGTATCCCACCAAGGCAGGGTGGCCCAAAAAGAAAAACAGAAGTTTCTCTTTTTAAATTTAGTAATTTATACAGAAGGGGTTACTAGCTCCTTGCTCCCAGCATTTTAATCGTCTCTTACAACACACATGGCTTACGGAGGAAGAATTCTGTTCCATTTCCCCATGGAGGTAAGAGGAAATAAACAAGAATAAGAACTAGAAAGAAAATAGAAGAAAACCCAGAGGGTGTGTATATATATATATACGCTTGTACATGTATGCGTAGTGTGACCTAAGTATAAGTAGAAGTAGCAAGACATACCTGTAATCTTGCATATTTATGAGACAGACAAAAGACACCAACAATCCTACCATCATGTAAAGCAATTACAGGCTTTCGTTTTACAGTCACTTGGCAGGACGGTAGTACCTCCCTGGGTGGTCGCTGTCTACCAACCTACCACCTACAGCATCAACACTTAACCCCACATAATAATAAAATACGTTTTGCAAACCACACTGATTACATACAGTGTATGTATAATGCACATTTGGAATTACATTATTGCTATGACAGTGACAATGCACAATAAGGAATTCACATAAAATGAGGAAAATCTGCAAATTTTTATTGTAAAAGGCAGTGTTGAACAAAGTAGCTGAGATGCCCTAGGAAAAGATCTTTTCAGCATTTTTCTTCATTGCTTTTCCTTTCACTCTGTGTGTGCATGTGTGCATGCATGCATCACATACTATACACTTCTTGGGTAAATCCAAATTTGGTTGGTATTATTTAACATTAATTTAAACACAGTACTCTAATTTCTTTTTGCAACAGTGACTTCCCTATGTACTCATGATACAAAGAATACTTTGTGGTATAGACAGGAATGTAGCAATAACAAGATATGACTGAAAATTACATTATCTTTAACACAGAAGGAAGTGTAACACAATGACAGAGTCAAAGAAGATTCCATAGAAGTATTTAAAAATAGATATGGCAAGTCTATTTCGTGTTAATCAAAAGTTGAGAGCTGGACCTAGTCGTAGAGATCCCACTACTGAATATTAAATAGGTATTAACAAAGAAAGTAGGCAGTATGTTGGTAAACAGACAGTAACATCCCAGAGAGGTACTTCCATCCTGCCAAGTGGGTGTATACAAATTTTTATTTCTTTGCAAGTTTACATTGAGATTCTGTTACAATAATGAGTTGCAGTGCAGAGAGAGCCACTATCATGCCATGGCATTATGGGCAGACTTAAAATAATGGCTTACAGACTATCTAATACTAGAGAAATTGATCACAGTTTGTTAAAGCAGACAGTAGGTTACAGTCAAGTTTCAATCAAGTTATAAAACTGGGGATATTACACTGGGACAATTTTAAAGTATTTTGTAGGTTGTGCATATCAATAGTAAATATTTAAGTTATAATACTGGAATATAATACTGAACATTGGTGAAAGTAGTTTACAGTATGAGAATGCTACAGTATGGGGTAAGGCAGTATTTATTCTACAGTGTAGTATTATGTATGAACTTTGGGTATTTAAATTTTGAAATGTTAAGATTTAGGTAATTGGGAGTTTTTTTTGGGGGTAAATTTAAGTACTGAGTATTGAATATTTAGTATAGGGTGAGTAGACGGTTTTTGAGAAGTCTTAAATTGATGTTCAGACTGGGTTACTTTAGTATTTACTGGTAAGGAGTTCCAAATTTTGGGGCCCTTTGTGTGCATAGAGTTCTTACATAGTGTGATGTGGACACGGGGTACATCGAAAAGTGATCTGTGTCTTGTGTTATGGTTGTGCGTCCTGTTAAGGGTGGTGAGGAGAAGTTTGAGTGAAGGGTTTATGTTTGAATGTAATGTTCTATGTATGTAGTAGGCGCAAGAATAAGTAAGATGTTCTTTACGGTGAGTAGTTTTAGACCTTTGTATATTGGTGGAGTATGCTGCCTGGAGTGGGAATTTATCATTATTCTGACTGCAGCCTTTTGCTGGGTTATTAGTGGTCTTAGATGATTTAATGTTGTTGATTCCAATGCACAAATTCCATAGGCGAGATAAGATTATGAGTAATACAGTGCGTGAGATAAGATTATGAGTAATACAGTGCAAGGAAGAGCTGATTGTGGAACATAGTACTGTATCTTTGATAGTATGCCTACTGTCTTAGAGATTTACTTGGAAATTTGTTGTATATGGGTCTGGAATTAAAGGCTACCTGGAATTAAAGACGCACCTCTGTGCGTCTTGTGATGGGTGATCCATTTAGCTTTATGTTAAGTGGAACATTTGTGGCTCTGTTTCCAAACTGAATGAAATAGGTTTTGTCAGTATTGAGTGTAAGCTTGTTAATCATCATCCAGGCAGATATTTTCTGCAATTCAGCATTAACAGTGTTGGCCAGTATGACTGGGTTTGGGTGAGAGAAGACGTATGCTGTGTCATCTGCAAATAATATGGGTTTGAGTAGTTGAAATGCATTCGGTAGGTCACTGATGTAAATGAGAAACAGGAGAGGGCCAAGGACACTTCCAAGTGGGACCCCAACTGTAATTGGTTGTGTGGAAGAGTTAGCTCCATTTGTGTACACATATTGGCTTCTGTTACTAAGGTATGACTTTAGGAAACCTGTAATTGTTTTACATGATGGTAGGATTGCTGGTGTCTTTTTTTTTCTGTCTCATAAACATGCAAGATTGCAGGTATGTCTTACTACTTCTACTTATACTTAGGTCACACTATACATACATGTACAAGCATATATATACACACACCCGTCTGGGTTTTCTTCTATTGTTAGTTCTTGTTTATTTCCTCTTATTTCCATGGGGAAGTGGAACGGAATTCTTCCTCAGTAAGCCATGCATGTCGTAAGAGGCGACTAAAATGCCAGGAGCAAGGAGGCTAGTAACCCCTTCTCCTGTATACATTACTGAAGTTAAAAAGAGAAACTTTTGTTTTTCTTTTTTGGGCCACCTTGCCTCAGTGGGATATGGCCAGTTTGTTGAAAGAAAGATGATTAACGAAAACTATTTACCTCAAAACTATCTTGTACACATTATGACAAAAGACTAATGCTGTCATCTTACCTATTTACAGGAGCAGCTTCATGGTTCCCAAGAGCTGGAAATATTGGTGTGTAAGGAAAATAATCCATAAGCTGCTGAACAGTTGCTCTCATAACATTCAAATTGCTTTCCCTTGTCTGATTCCAAATATCATGTGGTGGAAGATCACCCGTCCAAATGATGTAATCAATGTTCTGATAAAAGATTGTAGGAAAAGTCAAAATGTAAGACCACCCCTCCAAATGATGTAGTCAAATTTATAAATGAATAAACAGCAACCCATATTGCTTAATGATATCTGAAGCGCTTGTGATCCAACCTAAATACCTGCCATTCCCCAGGTGCTGTATGACTCCTAGCATTTAATATTGACACACAAACATCAAATTTCTCACAGGATTGTATAACCCATTTATGAAATTCCACAATTTTTTTTGTTTGGTATTCAGTAATAAATGTTTGAAACATTTAACAATTAAAACATAATAATAATTTTATAAGTATATTAATACTAATTATAGTAAATAATAAATTAATACATTTCAGTAAAAGATAAACAGTAATGATACTCACAGGATGTAGATAAGCAATGTTGTCCAGCATACTTTCTATGGTTCTCAAGGGTGTGTCACACTTCCTGTAATCTCCCCATAATCCTGCTCTCTTGTCTAGAGATTTGACAGGGCCAGAACTAGCCCGACAACATAAGGGTTCACCACAGTCTGCATTTGATCCTGCTCTGTATTCCGGATCAAAGTGAGTATCTGACAGGTGCAGAACTTTCAGTGTTGGCATTCCCTCCTGCAGAAAAACGGCAATTTAAACTAAGTGTTTCAACACCCAGAAAAAAACAAGGTAAAAATAATACTGTATAGAGAGAAAAGCTTTAAACAAAATTCGGCTTCTCCTGAAAATTATAATACAGTGGACCCCCGCTTAACGATCACCTCCCAATGCGACCAATTATGTAAGTGCGTTTGTACGTGTATGTTTGGGGGTCTGAAATGGACTAATCTACTTCACAATATTCCTTATGGGAACAAATTCGGTCAGTACTGGCACCTGAACATACTTCTGGAATGAAAAAATATCGTTAACTGGGGGTCCACTGTACAGTGGTCTCTCGAGTTATGATATTATACATTCCAGAAGGCATATCGTATATCAAAAATATCATAACTCAAACTCCAAAATACATTGTTTTATAGTAATTTGTGTCAAGATGCCAGAACACCCAACTTACCCTCGGATGCTTGTTGAAACACACTGGGATCTTCCGAGTGATAAACAAGCATAGGCTGCAGCTTGCAATCTGCTGAGGAGGCAAAGCAGGCAAGACAGGGCAGGCCAGAGCAGGTATGGAGTGATCTCCATTTAAGAACCTTTCATCACCCTGCCTTGTCTCTGAGCTGGGGCCCACCCAACCCTGCTCGACCATCTTATACTTATCAGATCTCAAGTTTTTTCATGGCAACTCAAAACTAAATTCTTTCATGAGGGTAAGTCATAACTCAGGGGATCACTGTGTACATATTGGATAGCCCACTGAATTAAGAAAGCATATGAAAACAAACTGCGACTGAAATTTTAAATTCATGTTTATTTTACAGGAAGTCTATACGTATACAGCACTGCTACTGAACCAACGTATTTTCATTAAAATATGAATCCAAATGAAAACTCTTACACAAATAACATCCATGAATATTCAACTGCATATATTGTAATCAATTTGATTAAGCTTACCATAGGAGGTTCTGGTTGGGGTATTGGAGGTTTGGGCACAGGTGGGAAGGCCACACGCCATTCATGGTAAGGATTATATGGAGTGCCACAAATATCTCCTATCAGAAATCCACATACTTCATCTGGACTCATTACTAAGTTTTCTACCACATAAACCACTTCATCCTGAAACACACCTCACCAGATTTAGTTAGTAAATAGCAAAACTTTCAAAATATATACTGCATTACAAACAGGATAGAAAATTTACAATAATACATTACAATCATGTGTCGCTTAAGCGATTTTGTCGTTGTCCAGTCATAATAAAGTGTAGTTACACAAACCTAGATGATATAGCCTACTGCACACCTAGGTTATATGGTATAACTTAGAGACTATGATGAATAAAACAACATGAGATGAAATCAAGCACAAGGGAAAAATGATGCTATCAAAAGACAGTAAACACATGATGTATGAGGCATCTGCCAGCTTAACATGAAATATTGTTTTACTGTAAATTTTTTTATAAGCAGAAAGAGTACTTTTTTTTTTTTTTTTTTTTTCAACAAGTCGGCCGTCTCCCACCGAGGCAGGGTGACCCAAAAAAAAAAAGAAAGAAAATCCCCAAAAAGAAAATACTTTCATCATCATTCAACACTTTCACCACACTCACACATTATCACTGCTTTTGCAGAGGTGCTCAGAATACAACAGTTTAGAAGCATATACGTATAGAGATACACAACATATCCCTCCACTCTAGAATAACAATAAAATGTACAGTATAGTAAATATATAAACCAGTAACATAATTGTTTATTATCAAGTACTATACCTTTATACGACTGGCAGCACAGCATGTTTGTTTACCCCACCATCATATATGTGGTCTGTCATTAATAGAAACGTTGTGGCACATGACTGCATATGTTAACAAGGTAGTAGTAAATCATCAAGGACACTGGCTTTCCGGACAAAGGATTAAGCCTTCACCTCTCCTTACATCAAATAATTCACATGGATTCAGCATTTCACATTCAACAGGTCTGTCACTGCTGAAAGGAAGTCTAGTTCCATTAGGAGATCCCTCAGAAAATGAAGCAGTCAGAGGCCTGCTGATTGCCTGTTGAAAATTGTGGAGATCCTCTCCACTATCCCACTCCTATACCAGGCCTCCCTGTGAACACCTCACCCCTCTAGGGAGGTTCTTTGATGATGATGAGGGGCTCTCGATTCTAGAAATTTGATTTGTTCTTCCCTTCCTTGAATCTAACTTGATAGCCTCCCATTTCCCAGGCAATGTATGAACCCTATGAGTTGTAAATAGCGAATGAATTTTTAGTATCATTGCCTCGGCATGCATTCGTATGTTCTCAAGACTGTTTTAGATTGGCTGTGCTAATAGTTCCCAAGAGTTGTGAAAAATATTGAGCCAACAGACCAGTTGGATAGTGTGGAGCACTGCCAGTGCCTGAGCTGATATATCTCATTGTGATCCCAGGTTTATATTTTGGGCACACCATACATGTGTGCTAGTCTGGGTGTGAAAGGAATCAGGTGAAAAAGTCTATTTACCCTGTTCTGATTGCCTAAGGAAATCTCAGTTATTTCACACCCATACCAGCACATATGTAGGATCTGCCAAAATCACATGAACTTGGGATCTCAATGAGATCTATTATCTCAGACATTAGCAGTGCTCCACACAAACTAGCTGATCTATTAGCTAAGCATCTTTCACAACTCTTGGAAATTATTAACACAGCCCACCTAAAACACTCCAGAGAACACGTTAATGTTAATGTATGCCATAGTGATGACACTACAAATGCATGCACTCTATGCAAAAAGACCAAGAACTACCTTATGAACTTTCCACAAGAAACAATCCACAACTCAAAACTTGGGATCATTCACAATCTCCAAAGTTTTGGATGCTGTAGATGTTTATGGCAGGTTCAGTGCAAGATCAACTTCAGTAAGTATTCAAAATATAGAGTATTATTTTGATGGTCCAAGTATAACAACATATTTTAATGCATAACTTATGTTATGGTTCAGAGGATCATTTGAATTTCAATGTTTGAGCACATCTGGTAAGACAGCTACTAAATGAGTGATGGTGAATGCATTTCCTTCTTTGGGACATTGCTAGGAAGCTTCATCTGGAACTGGGCCACAGGGGTGATGACCCTTGGAATCAAGAGGTAGGAATGGTTGACCCTATCATGATTAGCAGTGGCTGTTTCATGTGGTAAAAAACACTTATACTTTACAAAGACCATGTTGCTTGTGGTCAAACAGTTTGTGTTAATCTAATATATATACTACAGTTAGTTTCAAATCATAAAAGACTTACTGCCATAAGATAGATGATACCCATACACACTCGTGGAGTCTCAATCTTAAAAGACATGCACAACCTGGAGGCTGCCTTGATGATGTCATCCCTTGTCTTGCCATTTTGAACATAATGCTGCAGGAGTCCCACACCTTCAAAGCAAAAACTACATTACTTGTTTTTTAAAAAAACTATTAGTTCAAACTTACAATATAACTAAAACAAACACACACACACACATTAATGCAGTGGATTTCTGATTATTCAGCAATTAATCAGTTTTTAACATTATCTGGCAGTCTTGTGCAATCCACCATCTAAAGAAATACAGTAACAAGATAAAGGATTGTGCAAGCAAAGGGACCAAATATTAAAGAATACCAGATGATCAATCAACCTACATTCTCCTTCACATTTATGACAGTACATGTGCAGCAAGCACCAGGATCCTACAACTACCAGAGTACCAGTAACCTAAATTTATCAATAAGTACCATAGATCAACATTTATCAACATATACCAATGACCTATACATACCAACAAATACTAGTTGTCTCAACTTACCAGCTTTACAGGCATTGCAGGACATGCTGGACATGATGGATGTTTCAATCTCTTTCACTACTTGTTCAAAATCAAGGAACTTGCCCAAGTTAGAAAGAAACTTAGGCAACCTGCTCTCCCCAATAAAGCGGCCCTCACGTTTGCTCAAACGATCCAGCTCCTCATCTATTTCCAAACGCAATGCTGTGTAGTTCAGCCTGATTGAGGTAAAATATCTAGTTATAATTCACATAAACTGTGGTCATAGTAGGGTGTAGAATATTAGTTTCCATAAGATATAGCATGTTAGATATGAGTAAATGGAGACCAATGCTTTTTGGGAGTAACAAGCTGTTGGAGTGTGGGTAGGGTAATATTTTGTGAAGAGATTCAGGGGAAACTGGTTAGCCAGACTTGAGTCCTGGAGGTGGGAAGTACAATGCCTGCACTTTAAAGGAGGGGTTTGGGATATTGGCTGTTTGGTGTGACATCAAAACTGTCCTATCTGGGTGCCTCTGCAAAGACAGTGATTATGTGTGAATGATGGTGAAAGTGCTCAATGATGGTGAAAGTGTTTTTCTTTCTTTGTGTCACTCTGCCTTGGTGTGAGACAGTCGGCATGGTAAAATACTTTAGTCAGGTTCACATACAGTTACAGAAAATTATAGTCTTTGTGTGTAATATCTGAGAATAGTGCATTTATTGATCAGTTTGTAAAAGTAATGCTAGCATATTGAGAAGTAGTGCAGGCTTGAAATACAGTAAATATGATTGAAACAGTGGAAATTATCGAAGTTGTTGATGAACAATGCTTTTAGAATATTTGGAAGTGAAATTGTAAAGGTTGGTGAAGGAGTTTAGGAGGGTATGTACAAAAAAAAAAAAAAAAAAAAAAAAAAAGTTGAAAATGAACAAGAAAAGAGCAATGAGAGGGGAGGTGTATGGAATAAATAAATGTATTTTACATATTTGGCAGATAGGCCTATGAAAGATGAGGTAAATCAAAGAATAAACAGGGAAAAAAAAGGGACTAATGTCAAGGAATCAGTGTAAATAAAGATTACTGATGCATGTAAATAACTGAATATACCAAAGTATAATGGTGTCAGCACTTCTGTAATGGCAAGGCATGGTCTTGTGTTGAATTAGGAATTTACCCCTGGTTACACTAACCTGGAGGGATCAAACTTCTCCACTTTCTCTTTTTCCAGTTGTGTGGTAGGAAGAGAGTGTAGCTCTTGAGGGATGCCATCTGACTCAAGGTTGTTGTACGAGTCCTCTGCATCAGGGTGGTCATGCTGCAGGTCCAAGGGCTCATCACCACCACCATGTATCAGGGTGGGATGCACAGGATTACCTGTACACCAAGAAAATTCACAATACAAAAGAGACATCATTTTTGGTAACTTTAAAAACTAAGTTAACAAGTGTTCCTAAAGTTTAAGGCACATTACGACTGGCATATTATTTGCAATTAAAAGATACAATAGTAGGTGAATCCTTAGGTGCAAATATAGAAGCACTGCATCATTCAAGGTTAAGTTGCAGAAAAATTATACACTGAATAACATATATTAGAACTGTAGCAACTTTATGAAGCCAATGGCATTAATGGAGAGGTTTAACCACAAATTCCTAGGCTATCAGTCATGGGGAGACTATACCCAGATATAAGCAAGTAAGGAAAGATTTTTCAACTCTGAGTAGTAACAATAATAATGGTAAACATACAGAAAATAAATTTTTTTTGGTGGTATTCTTATTTACAATTTTTCATTTTATATGTTACTCATTGCTCAATTCATTTAT
Source organism: Cherax quadricarinatus (assembly GCF_026875155.1). NCBI lineage: Eukaryota > Metazoa > Arthropoda > Malacostraca > Decapoda > Parastacidae > Cherax > Cherax quadricarinatus. Next base: position 3,974,567 of record NC_069436.1, on the reverse strand, counting down.
TTTTGCTATATGATCATTTGGAAAATGTGGTATGCATCTGTCTGGTAACAGTCAGGGTTTACAAGATTTGTTTTAGTTTTTCTTGGGGTTGATAATGAAGATTTAGGCAATTTTTTTCCAATGTTGTTTCTTTAAACAAATGATATATTTTTTGGTACACAAATGATATATTTTTTGGTACACAAATGATATATTTTTTGGTACTCCATACATGGGCATTTGTTGAAGGTGTGGAGAGTTAAATATCTGGGCAGCAATACCGCAGGTTAATACCATATTTTGTGGCTTATAAGACTTGTTTTAGTCTCTTTGGCTTGACATCAGACGTAACTGGGAGAGCTACAGCCCACCCCAAACTTACAGCTCCTGTCACTGACCTTCAGTTTGTAGGATGCAGGGTGGTTTCTGGAGACATTTCATGAAAAAAAAAAATGCTTCTAATAAGCCACGAAATACAGTAAATGTTGGGTTTATATTTACAAGAACACAATAATGAAGATTTATGCAGTACTTTCAGTTCTCTATGACCCCTGTGGGTGTAGCGCTTAGTTTTGATTATAATAATACGTAATACTACCTCTGTATGTTAGAAGTGATCAAGGCCCCAGGACCAAAACATTTTCTAATAAATATGTCATAGTGTTTGCTTACGTGTCTTTCTAAACCAACTTGTCGGTATTTATTACCAAGGTTTATACCAATACTATACGGTACTTTGCCTAAATATTTTTTATCAATGCATATATTTTGACTTCCACCTCATAACTGCCCAATTTAGTAAATGTGTGATGGATTTATATTATTTTGAGAGCAAGAGGTAAAAAACAAAATTAGCTTGAGGGGAAGGCCATTATCACTTCTTTTATGTGCAGGGAGTAAATGTATATTTGTGTTGGAAATCAAAATGACCATTATTACATTACTGTTGTAAGTATTATGATGAATAAAACACATGTTCAACACTTGGGTATCTTTATTGCTGAAATGTTTGGCCTGCACAGCAGGCTTCTTTAGTCCAATATAGGCAAATATAACACTGGAGACAGTAGGAGTAATCTGGAGGTGATCAGTTTCTCAGCTTTTACAGGCAGTGGTCAGTCCCTCAGCCTGAGGGACTGACCACTTCAAAATTAAGTTTACTGTCTTCAGTGTTATATGTATTTGCTTGTATTCGATTGAAGCTAGCTGCGCAGACAAAAACATTTTGGCAATTTAGATACCTAAAGTGTTGTATGTGTCTTATTCAACTTGTCAGTATTCTACACAGTACCATCAACATATTTGTTTCACAAAACAAATATTTTTACTGATAAGGTCTACACTGATAGCTAGAACTTCACACATTTGCAACATGCCGAGCCATTCATAATTTGGTAAAAAGAACTACTACTGTGATCAATATAAAGTATTTATATTTGAAGTGTTAGAGAAGATATATTATAAACAAGGCAAAAAAGTCTAAAGTGGATTTATGATTTTAATCATAGCTTAACAAAATCTAAAACACAGCAAGAAAATACTGTATATAAAATTAACCAGCAGAACACTTCAACTATCAAGTTCACCACCTAGCCCTTTTGTCTTACAAAAAGACTCATCTCTTCTGAAAGTCCACTTACTGTAATTTAAATACTGAAGACTTACCCAGAGTAATGAAGAGATGCCCATGGAAACTTATCTGCTGTATTTGAGCGGGTAAAAATGCGCAGGAACCTCGCATATTGTGAGACAGCGAGTGGGTTAACTTACCTACTGCAATGAAACCATGCTTAGGAAGTGAGTAGATGAAGAAACACTTGGAAATTAATAAAGTGGGTGGGGATGCACTTAAGGTTCACTTCCTAGAGATTAGTAATGCATGGGTGGAGATACATCTAATGTTCACCAGGAGGCAAGTGATGAGTGTGTGGAGGTACACCTAAGGGTCACCTACTGTTGAGTACTGAGTGGGCTGAAATACACCTACACTTTAAGGGAATTAATAAATGAGTGGATATACACTTAAGTTTCACCTTCTGCAAGAAAGTCATGAGTGGGTAGTAGTACACCTTAGGCTCACCTGCTGAGAGGGAGAGAGAGAGAGGGGGATTTTAAATGGATTAAGACTCACCTGATATAAGCACAGGAAGAAGGACGAGGAGGAGAGCACCCCATAATAATGACACCATATTATTAGTGGCACACGAGAGCCCCGCTACCTGTTGGAGATCAATACTTTATACCTAGCCAATGTAGCTGAACAATGCTTATGAGTATTACCACACACACTACACTTTATACCTATGTGACTGCTCAATGCCCACCTAGCTACCTCGAGATGACAACCCAATGATGATTCTGGGGATGTCATCCTCATGGCCAGGTCTAAAACTAGGCCTTCTGGTTAACAGCCTGGTCAGTCAGGCTACTGCTGCTTCCTTCATGCAGTTTGATAAAGACACTGCAGTCCAGCTGATCATAACTATTTGCAGGAACTTATTACTTTTCTCTGATGACAAAAAGTCAATAGCAATTTTCCTTATATATATGAATGAAAATGTTGAAAACTCCTGGCTCCTTTATACTTTTTGGGTTATCATATTAGTGTATTTAATGCACCTTTGCTCTTCATTAGAGTATTAGTCACAGTCTACTGTGCCTCCTGCATTTGTAAATTCTAATTTCATCATGCAGATTTAGAACAAATCCCCCCAGTATGTTCTAAGTAAGATATACAATTATTTAGTACGTATCTTTCTTGCCTACATTCCATTGAAAGCAATTTTGAGGGAATTTGCACATGCCCTTTAACCTTAAACTGTCCAAATGTAGAGCTACGTTCACATGCGTAGCGCTCCAAACGTAGATCTAAGTTTTTTTTTTTTTACATGCTTTCAAAATGCATGTGCACTATGCATGTGAAAGTAGCTCTACGTTTGGACAGTTTAAGTGTTTTAACAATATAGGTGGTAAAAATTCTCTGTCTATTCTCCAGATCTTCATTTACTGGTACAAAAACAAGACAGACCATTGTCATGACTAATGGGACAAATAAAAACATTGCTACTTTGTATTGTTATTGTGATCATTCACAAGTGTTATATGTACTTTAATCACCCTCATTACAACAAACAGTTCAGCTGTGTAGCCTGTGTTGGTTGAGCAAAGAAGCATCATATGTATAACATCATTTAGAAGAAGTGACCCATGGAAAGCCTTAAATGTGGTATTCTTAACATTAGGCTGAGTACTTTTTCTGTTGTGATTTGGTAAATTCTGTATAGAGAAATATTTATTTCCTATGTGTAGAATGTGTAGCTTGGCTTACAAGGAAGGAAAAAACAAAAATGAGTAGCTGGGCTTACAAAACAGACAACCCAAAGTAATGTCTCATAACTGTTCTAGCTCTATAATAATTTATATCCTCACTCAAATTGTCTTATATGAAGTACATTTTATTTGGTATTACACATTTCAATACAGAAAGGTTGAGTTTTATGCATTTCACAAATATTTACACTTCTTTACACACATTTTATAGACATTTATACACATTTCTGCACACATAACACTATATTACATGTACCTGATGTTTGTGGGCATGGACATAGCACGCGCCTCTTTGCCTGCCAATCCGTTCTGGTCATAAGAAGTGAGCCATTGGTCACACCCACATTACTCGTTCTGCAGGCAATCACATTAAGTTACAGGTCCCTGCTCCTCTGAAAGAAAATAAATTCACTGTATATAGTTTATTATAGTAGGGATTATCACATAACATACAAAGTAATGGAGAGTCATGAATATCACCAGGATGTACTCACCTAGTTGTGGTTGCAGGGGTCGAGTCATAGCTCTAATGTGCCCACCAGGATGTGTATCAGAATGTACCTGCCTGGATGCCTCTCAGCATCTCTGGTTGAACCAAGGGCTCTCTTGTCTTTAATACTGCCACATCTTCTGGGTATGAGGTTCTCTGCCTCCCAGCATTTTCTAACTAGGTACTCCATGTCATCCACTAACTTTCCTTTGAATTTTCTATCTGCTGCACTGCATTCAGGAATTCTCTCAACCCCTTGAAATTCCTTCTTTTAAAATTTGTTTTCTCGCACTCACCACCAGCTATTCTTCCTTCTACCTTTAGCTCCCCTAAGCACTGTATGATCACTAGCACCCAGGGGACTCGTATTTTTCACCTACATCGGATGTACCTGAGGTAGATACTAGGTCTAGTCTTGCTGGCTCATCTTCTCTTATTGTATCCTGAACATGCTGACTCACGGAGTTTTCTCTAATAACCTTCATCAACTTAACCCTCCACGTTTCTGTTCCCCCATGTGGGTCCCAGTTCTCTTAATCTATATCTTTGTGGTTGAAATTGCCCATGATAAGCGCCTTCGCTTTAGCCTAATGTTCACTCCAACCTGCAGAATCCTGCTATGTCGACCATCACTGCTTTAACCCAATGTGCACTGCTACTACCTGCTTCTGCCAAGATGTCAACCATCGCTTTGTTGGTGCCTTCATATTTCTTCTTGCTCTCCTACTGTTAGGCTGGGGTTGCAGTTGTTGAGTTTTGGCTCCTGGTCCCACCTCTCAGCTGGCCGCTACTGGGCTCACTTTGTCCTGATTGTGCGAGCCTTATCATAAATATTCTTAAAATTATTTATGGATCCTGCCTTTACTACTTCGCTGTCTGGATTAACATTTCCAGGTCACTAAGATTACTATGGCACATTTGTGTTTTAAGGTCCAGCTGTGCCTTCGTGTACCAGAGACCCGCCTCTCACACTCTCCCTTTCTACCCTCTTAATTATTCTCAGTAATTTGTACTTTGTATTCATCTCACCTCTTATTCTTCTGTCTTCCAATGTCGTCAGCTTGAGCTCTTCTAGCTTCTACTCACTGCTCATACCTCTCAGTTCTGCTGCTAGTCTTGTTGCAAACTTTTACACTTTTTTCAGCTTCTGTACGTGATTTATCAGATGCTGGTTCCATACTGGCGCTGCATACTCCAAGACGAGCATGCCACGTGTCGTGTATTATGTCGTGAAAGAGTGCTTGATTCTGCGAGTATTTGTATGCATGTGTATGTGCTTCTGTGCCTGTGTATGAGTGTATTTGTGTTTACGAGTTTGTGTGTGTATACAGGTGTGTGTTGTGTGGGCGCGTTTGTTCCTAAGTCCATATTTGTTAAAACTTAATTAGTACTAGATACTGTCACAAACACACGAGGTGTTATTCCTATTTGTAAATATGCATAGCACATCAGTGTTAGTCTATTTATCCGAGACTCTGAAAGAAAAAAATATTTTAAATTCTCGTTTTACTATGCTAAATCTTAAGTTACACTGTTTGCTCTACTTGCTTCCTCCTATATAATTAACCTATTAAGTGGATAGAAAAACAAGGGGAGTGGAAACATTAATCCTAATACATTGGACTGCCAACATTAATTAACGGCCTGGGTGATCAGGCCCTGATCCACTGGGAGGCCTGGTGTTGCTGGGCCGCGAGGGAGTTGGCCCTCGGAACGACCTTTAGGTACACTCCTGGTAAGTAGACCACTTCCTGAGGTAGTTACATAGTACTGTCTGCTCTCTCCTATGGAGTTGTGCACTTAAATCTCGAGAAGTTCGGGGAAGGGAGCGCACCTGCAGCATCGAATCAAACTCAGAAGAAAAAAAAAATGCCACGACAAAAGGTCTCCCATAATGTAGGCGAGGGCTTCTTCATGCCGAAGTCCAGACGAAACCTACTGATAGTCTATCTCGTGATCCTGGTTTATACGATTTAAACTTCCCATCCTGACACCCTCTTAACGCCTCTCTAAGCCTGCTAAATGTCTGGCACAGTGATTACCTTTATCTTAGGAATACGTAATATAACAGATAAGTCTTACATCTCAGCAGGCTTAGAGAGGCGCTAAGAGGGTGTCAAGATGGGAAGTTGAAATTGCATAAACCAGGATCACCAGATCGACAGCAATAAAGGAATGGAACAGACTGCCTACGCATGTCAAAGCCAGTCATAGCATGAGCCAGTTCAAGAAGAGAACCATAAGGTGGCCTAATGAATGTAGCGACAGAAAGGGAGAATGATTTTTTATTTTTTAGCTAACACACTTGTAAATGTTAACGACTAATTTTACCTTATTCCTATCTCCTTTATACTATAATAATAATATATTATCTCCTTTATATTATAATAAGGTATTAAAAGGGTCCCAATGGAAATAAATCACTGACTTTTTTGGGTTATCCTAGGTTCTCTACACATGTGCTACTATGTATGATAATCTATGTAACTGTATTTGTGTATACCTGAATAAACTTACTTAGTAGGTTTTGTCTGGACTTCGGCACGAAGAAGCTCTCGCCTACATTTTGAGAGACCCTTTGCCATGGCATTTCCCTGTGTTTATTAAGAAAAGCGTTTTACACAGTAGACCACGGCATCCTACTCCACAAATTTGACCACTATGGTATAAGAGGCCATGCGCTTGCATATTTTAAATCCTACCTTTCTAATAGGTATCAGTATGTCACCATTAAAGACACAGCCTCATCAATACGGCCACTTGATACTGGAGTTCCGCAGGGAAGTGTCCTTTGACCCCTGTCTTCCCTATTTACTAAATGAAATTCCAAAAAACCCAAAACCCTGAAACCCATTCTTTTTGCTGACAAACCCGACTTTATTTTCATCCCCCACCCTAATCTTGCCCCCCTCAACACCAGTTAACGAGGGTGCTCAAAATATCGACTTGGATGACAGCCAATAAACTTTAACAAACTGGAAAAAACCACTATATTAGTTGGTACAGAGCAGGGGTTGCGCAACTTAAATTAAACGCAACACCAAATTCCCCAGACATAATGGGGCAAACCTTTGCCTTACCTCGACAACAACTAAATTTTCAGCACCCTATCCAAAACACAAAACAAAAAATACCCAAAAACGGTGGGGACCTCTCCAAGATACGATACTACTGCCGCAAACTGCCTTCTCAACTACCATTATTATTATCCAAACCCATACGCTACGTGCTTGGGGTTCAACTGCGCAACACCCCAAAAGCCAATAAAAACCCAAAAAAAAACAGCAGTAAGAATAATCATTTAAACCCCTTTGGGCAACCCCCCCCCCCCCCCACTCCTATAGATTAAATTACTCCCTGTTCAGAACACCCACACTTACTACTGGCAATTATATCTACAGGCCTTAAATTCCAATTTTAAAACCTTGCCCTAAAATGTTTCTTGAAGTTTGACGGGATCCACAGCATAACCCCAACACAACATCTCACGACTTCCCGTGTTCGACTAAATTTTTACAAAAATTAAATATATTTCCAAGGCCCAAAAAATCGGGAAAACCCCCTCCCTGAAAACTTAAAAACTGATAACATTCATCACTTTCAAAACTAGAGTTAGAAAAATCTATCTCCCTGACCCCCCCCGGGGACAACTAACTACAGAAACCCAAACGGATTTAAATTTTAACTCAATCACCCACTGACTATAACCCCAAAAAATACTAATTTAAATGTAATAAAGTTGGTAGAATTCCGACAATGTAAAGTAAAAGGACACAGTGCAACTAATGTGACATTTATTGTAGAACTTTTTCGCTCTCTCAAGAGCGAAACGTTGCTCAAAAAATGTCACTTAGTTGCACTTTTTCCTTTTACTTTACCAATCTTAATTTAAAAATAATAGTTTAACTAGTCATAATTTGTTTGTACTCCAATATAACCCCTTGTACTGTGCCAAAACAAAAGCATTCAATTGCTAAATCACAAATTATGATGTTCACTTACCCTTAAATCCCATAATCTGAAAGGGGATTTAATTTAAGAATTAATCTAATCTGCTCGAAATCCCTAGCCAGGCAAGTGCCCTAGTGGCCCCTCTGAAATTAGTTTTTTATAACATGTAAACCCCACATTGAAACCCTTATAGAAAAAAAAATTGAATTGATTAAATGAATTTTGGAGGCATATCTGAGCCCCGGGAGCGGGGCCGATACCCGGAAAATGTTTAAAAGATTTTATACATACCAGATTAAAATCGTTGCAGGGCACCATGCTTTAGTTTAGGATACATTATAGTCCTATTTTTTATTTATATTAACACTCACACAGAAAAATTATCGGGGCCCACAAAATAAATAAAAATTTAAAATAAATATATTATATATATTATATATATATATATTAATTATATATATATATATAATATTTTAAAAAGGGCGATGGGGAAAGCTTTACATTATTTTTGGGGGTTGGGGCGTGAAGGAAGCGATGACTCACCCACTCTTAAAAGCAACACTGAGAACTGATGCCACCACCTTTTAAACTGAGGAAGTCTGCAGGAAAATACTGTAATGTTCTTCCCCTGACAGAAAAAAGGACGATTAAAGGGTTTAATAATTACAAACAAGCACCCCAAAAGACGCACGCATCATACAGGGCACATTGGTGTTCAGCACCAAATTACCGTAAAAAATTTGGAGACGTACGTATTTTGGTTAGAATTCAAATGGGGTTTAAGAAAAAAAAAATTTTGAAACACAAGTATGTTTAGGCAAATTCCTCTAAGAAAAAAAAGGCGGGGTAAATGGAAGAAACGACGCTCCCCCTACAGAAAACGACGAAGGTCACTGAGCCCTCAGGGGGTGCTAGAAATCTGATACAAAAGGGGGCGCTGACCAGGGAAGTGGAAACTATCGAATTAAACAAAGACTCTTCAGGAAACAGGGGAGGGAGGAGGGCTTTAAAAATTATGAAAAAGAAAAAATTCAAAAAAATTTTTTTTTATATGCCAAAAACAGGGAAAAAACCACTCTGTACGGGGCCCACCAAAGGATGGGGGCTTACACAATGACAACAAGGGGAATGAGTGAAATATTGAAATCCCGTACGACTCTGTTTTAGTGAACCACTAATCGGTTTTGAGGACGGGCGACCCAAAGATTTTTTCAGAATGACCTCAAACTCCATAAATGTAGCCAGATTTCCCACTTACCCAACCGATAATTTCGAAAAAAACCATTGACAACATGCCTATGCATCGCCCCCGGGCCCCCGACTCGTGGAACTTGTTTTCATTAAGAATGCAAAAACCCCCTTTGTGTGCCCCAATAACTTGGAGGGGAGCTTGGACAGGGTGGAATTCCACAGTCACTTAAAACAACGGATATAGCCCCACTCCATAAAGGTGGCAGCAAAGCATTAGCTAAGAACTATAGACCAATAGCTCTGACGTCCCACATCATAAAAATCTTTGAAAGAGTGCTAAGAAGCAGGATTGCAAATCACCTGGATTCCCAAAATCTGCACAATCCAGGGCAACATGGGTTCAGGGCAGGTCGCTCCTGCCTCTCACAACTACTGGATCACTATGACATGGCCTTGGATGCACTGGAAGAAAATCAGAATGCAGATGTAATATACACAGACTTTGCAAAAGCATTTGACAAATGCGATCATGGCGTAATAGCCCATAAAATACGTGCTAAAGGAATAACTGGGAAAGTGGGGAGATGGATCTTCAACTTCCTAACAAATCGAACACAAAGAGTAGTGGTCAACAGAGTTAAATCGGAGGCTGCCATAGTGAAGAGCTCTGTTCCACAAGGCACAGTACTCGCCCCCATCTTATTCCTTATCCTCATATCAGACATAAACAGAGATATACACCACAGCACCGTATCATCCTTTGCGGATGATACTAGGATCTGAAATGAGGCTGTCATCTGCTGAGGACGCGGTTAACCTCCAAGAAGATATAAACAAAGTTTTCCAGTGGGCAACGGTAAACAATATGATGTTCAATGAGGACAAATTCCAACTACTCCGTTATGGAAAACTGGAGGAGATAATAACTAGAACAGAGTATACTACTGACTCCGGCCATACAATAGAGCGGAAAAATAATGTAAGGGACCTGGGAGTAGTAATGTTCTGAGGATCTCACTTTCAAGGATCACAACAGTGCCACGATCGCACGTGCAAAAAAATGATTTGGATGGATAATGAGAACTTTCAAAACGAGAGATGCCAAGCCCATGATGATTCTTTTCAAATCACTTGTTCTCTCTAGGCTGGAATACTGCTGTACATTAACATCTCCATTCAAAGCAGGTGAAATCGCAGATCTGGAGAGTGTACAGAGATCCTTACTGCACGTATAAGTTCTGTCAAGCACCTTAACTACTGGGAAAAGCTTGGAAGCACTTGACTTGTACTCGTTGGAAACGCAGGAGGGAGAGATATATCATAATCTACACTTGGAAAATCTTGGAAAGAATGGTCCCAAATCTGTACACAGAAATCACTCCCTACGAAAGTAAAAGACTGGGCAGGCGATGCAAAATGCCCCAATAAAAGTAGGGGCACCATTGGTACACTAAGAGAAAACCCCATAAGGTTGGGGGCCCCAAAAAATGTTAAAACAGCCTCCATCAGATTAGGGGAATTGCCAATAAACCCCTGGTCCCTTTAAAAGAGAGAGTGGCAGATACCTAAAGTCAGTGCCGGTCAGGGGTGTGGTCGTCGTTGGCTGCGGGGCGGCCAGCGTAAACCCTAGTTGTCAGGCCTGACCATCGGGGGGCCCTGGCAGGCCCGGGGCCGCGGGGGCTTGACCCCCGGGGAAAAAACCTCCAGGTATAAACCTATGTCGTCATGTCTCTTGAAACACCCTCAACAGAAGCCAATGTGGCGGGCCAAACTAGCATTTACATTTTTTAAATAAATGTTTTAAAAAGTTGAATTTTCATGCCCACCGTAGTAAGGTTTTCCCTTTTTCCGTGTACTGAAAAACCCTGGCGTGGCACGTCATTCACTATTTTCCTTTTTTATTTTTCCTCTTCAAAAAAAGGTTATCATCTCCCTCTTTTTCCGGCTCTCCGCATTTGTGACCCTCAGTTCCTTGAATGAATTTCCATCTTCATATTCATTTCCCGTCTTGGTTCCCCTTTCCCCATTTTTTGGACTCTCTTCTACGTGAAAACGTAGTTTTTCTCCCACTCCTGGAATTTTCTTTCTGTCTTCTCCCTTTCCCCTATTTTATTCCAAACCTCCTTTCCCCTTAGACATCAAATACTTTTCCCGACTAACATTTCGCACAAAATTAGTTAAACCTTTCCCCTAGGATGCTCCTGGTGTTACTCTATTTCTTATTCCTCTTGTCCCTTCAGTATTTGGAGAAGGGCCCGTTCTCTTTCTGAAGACTCGGCAAAAAAAGTGTGTTGGCTTGCCGACACCAACAATTTTTCTTTTCTGTAATGTCAGAGATCACGTCATCCCATTGGCTGGTTTTGTTTTAAAACTGTCTACCCTACTTAACTTTCAAGCCCCTTTTGGTTGAGTCCCCCCTTATACAAAACTTTCCTTGTATGTTTTAGTCGTGGCTTTGTCTCTGTAGATGCCTTCCTTTTCCATTCATTGTAAAAAGCTCCAACTTCGAAAACCGTGACTTAACCTGATTTTTTTCCCCCTTTTCCCCTTTCGCTTTGGGTTTTTTCTTTGCCTTGGGATCCCTGCCCCCCGTGTGTTCTTGTCCCACCTTCTGTGGGCCCCAACTCCCCTTTCAAATTTTCCCCTTCTAGTATTTGATGACTCTATACCTCTACCCCTTTCTCCTTTCCCATTACCTTCTTGTCCCCCTCCCTGTCTGTGGCCCTTTTATACTCCCTATTTCTCTCCTTTTGTTGGTGACTTTGCAAAAGACCCAAGTGGACCCAAACGTCGTCGTAAACTCCTCTTCTTGTAGGGTTATTTGTGAAGTGTGTGCTGTGTTTTTTTAAAAGTAGTGTCTATTAACTCTTACACACAAATTTGGTTTTATTCCATTTTTGAAGCATTGCCAAATTTTTTTCACCCAATATGACTTTTAAAAATTTAATATATGGAGAAACACAAAAGTCGGGTTTTCCGACCCCCAAAATTTTTTAATTTTCCCAAATTTCCCTTAGTGAACAATTAAACAGGTGGTCACTCGCCCATCGTATACCTCGCATTTTCTTTCTAAATGTTTTTAGACCCTTTCGGGTTTTGGGATTGTTTGATTTAATTTAAAAAATTTATACTGTATTCCCTCTTTCTGTGAGAATTGATAAATCTTGGTGGACAAAATGTTTTTCAATAAAAACTATAAAAAAATATTTTGGGTTTTTGAAAATGCCCTTTAGAAACTGATTAGAAAATATTTCCGGCTTTTCAGCATGTTGGCAAAACCCTTGGGACCTTTTCATAGACTAAAAGATAGGAAGGAGAAATACTGAGCACTGTAAAACTTTACCCAATGATGCTAGAACACTATTATTATTATTAACTTCGAGAACATAAACCCGTGAAGATTATACAGCACCTGGAGAATGGGAAGTGATCCAAACTGGGGCTTCAATTCCTTTGATCAAGTGCCCTTCCCCACCAGCCAGGCACTCCCTCTTAAAAGGAGCTAACTGATAAAACTTGGTAAGCAAACAGACCCAGGAATGGTATAAGAGTTAGTGAACGCTAAACCCAATGTAGTATTGATACGGCAGTGGTGAGGGTAGACACACCAACACTGCTCTACCTATGAAGGTAGACACACCATCACTGCTCTACCTATGAAGGTAGACACACTAACACTGTTCTACCTATGAAAGTAGGCACACCAACACTGCTCTACCTATGAAGGTAGACACACCAACACTGTTCTACCAATGAAAGTAGGCACACCAACACTGCTCTACCTATGAAGGTAGACACACCAACAGTGCTCTACCTATGAAGGTAGACACACCAACAAAGCTCTACTTATGATAAGGGAAGTTGAAACACGGTTCTACCCAGAACAGCGTTATGTTTCAACAGTGAACACGTACGCCTTTACCTTTGATATACCCTTGATGAGTTTCAAGTCTTACTACTCCCGGAGCCCGGCCATGGGCCAAGCTCGTCTGGTGTTAGTTTGGTCAACCAGGCTGTTGCTGCTGGAGGCCCGCTGCTTGCCAGCCCGGTTGATCTGGCACCTGGTGAAGATACTTCTCCAGTTTCCTCTTGATGACTTCTACACTTGTTCCAGCATTGTTTCTGATATCTTCTGGTAAGATGTTGAATAATCTGGGGCCACGGATGTTGATACCGTGTCCCCTTATTGTGCCCACTGCACTCCTGCTTCTCACTAGGTTTACATACATCAACAGGTATGTTTTGCTGCCCAGATAACACAATAAGGCATTCGGTCTATAGTTTTGTAGTAATGGTAATGACCCCCACGCAGCGCGTTTCATACGTACAGCGCAAGCATGGGCAGGAGCCCAACAGGGAACACATTTCTGGTATTTTACCCGAAGTCTGGGGAATTGCAACTGATGCTGCTGAAAGAATAGCGGTGATAAGAAAAAAAGCGCAACAGCTCATCTGAAGAGGACTAAGCAAGAAGGACACCAGGAAAAGTGGTATGGCAAGTATAAAACTCCCAATCTGGCCGCTCAAACTGCCTTCGGGAGCGAGAGGAGGTCGAGTGTAAGAATGAGAAGAGGGAAATGATCGCTGTCAAGCAGATCAGGTACTTCAGACAATTCGAAGTCAAGCACTAGAGAAGAGCGTTTAGAAAGGTCTACAGGAAAGAGAACGAGTATTAAGATCTAAATGTGTGGGGATACCCGTGTTCAAGACATGTAGAGAACGAGAAGTGAGAAAGGCATGTAACTGGTCCCCTCTCCAGAGCAAATGAGCATTAAAATAACCTAATTAAAAAAGTGGCGTAGGTAAAGAAGAAATCATAAACTGAACGTCAGGGATTGATAGGTCAGAAGCTGATACATACAAAGAATAGATAGTGTGTAGACAGTATGCCTACCCCGTATGCTTCCCATAATTCTCACTAGGGGAGTTGCTAGCCTACGGCCTGTGACATGTAACACTAAGTGTACCACTTGCCCAAATAGACTTGGGCTGCAGTATAATGAAATGGAGTACAAACAAAATCAATAATAACGAATACCATTGCTCAAAAGAAGTGCACTTTCGTTTATCTCGTCAGGAAATGGATCTAGTGACTTTACTGAAACATAACCAAAAGTAGTTAGTCCAACTGTATAAGTTTGGTTCTTGTCATCAAACATACAGGGTAAAACTGCTAGAGAAACAATTGGAGCTCTCCCTGAATCGCCTTGTATCCTCTGATATTCCACTGAAATACTGCCATTATGAGTGACTAGTGATGCAGCAGTAACAGACACTAGTCGGTGACTATGGGCTAGTGCGGAGGTAAAGGTGAATCAGTAATAAAAGATTTTTGGGTGACTGTAGATGAAGAATGTAGGACAGGTGGATGTAAGGGTTGTGAAGGGTGAGAATGTGAAGGTAAGGTTGGTGGTTCAATGTCCATCGTGATATGGCTAGAAATGTTTCTGTAGACAAAACAGTAGCAGATGGCGTAGATGTGAAGCCTGTGTAAGGAAAAAAAAGAGAAATAAAAGAGGCTGAAGTATGGAGAATGGGAGATGTAGGGGTAGAATGTCAGAAGTGAC
>NC_069436.1:3937559-3955059 GCF_026875155.1 Cherax quadricarinatus | reverse complement strand
TGTATTACTATGGTGCTGGCACTGTATTACTGTGCTAGTATTGTACTGCTGTGGTGCTTGTACTGTACTGCTGTGGTGCTGGTATAGTACTACTGTGGTGGTAATGGTATAGTACTACTGTGGTGGTAATGGTATAGTACTACTGTGGTGGTAATGGTATAGTACTATGGTGGTAATACTGTACGGCTGTGGTGCTGGTATAGTACTACTGTGGTGGTAATGGTATAGTACTACTGTGGTGGTAATGGTATAGTACTACTGTGGTGCTGGTATAGTACTACTGTGGTGGTAATGGTATAGTACTACTGTGGTGGTAATGGTATAGTACTACTGTGGTGGTAATGGTATAGTACTACTGTGGTGGTAATGGTATAGTACTACTGTGGTGGTAATGGTATAGTACTACTGTGGTGGTAATGGTATAGTACTACTGTGGTGGTAATGGTATAGTACTACTGTGGTGGTAATGGTATAGTACTATGGTGGTAATACTGTACGGCTGTGGTGGCATTGTACTACTGTGGTGGTGGTATTGTACTACTGTGGTGGTGGTGGTATTCTACTACTGTGGTAGTGGTGGTATTCTACTACTGTGGTAGTGGTGGTATTCTACTACTGTGGTGGTGGTGGTATTCTACTACTGTGGTGGTGGTGGTATTCTACTACTGTGGTGGTGGTGGTATTCTACTACTGTGGTAGTGGTGGTATTCTACTACTGTGGTGGTGGTGGTATTCTACTACTGTGGTGGTGGTATTCATGCGAGTTAATAGGGTTATCAAAGCTATTATTCCTCGGGGAGAATTGAAAATGGATTGGGCAAATATTTTTGTTAGTGGGTCTGGGTTTGAGGAAGACCTGCTTAGTATGGGCCAGTAGGCCTGCTGCAGTGTTCCTCCTCTTTTATGTCATGAAAAAGACACCAAGTGCTTGCACAATTTCTAACCCAGCCTTCACTCCACTCTACTTTGAGGAAAATTGATAGCACGCCTAGGAAGTGCGTCAAACCTGGTACTATGAGCCAGGCTTACACTTCTGCACTCCGCACATAGGCTTACACTATCACTTTTTTGTACAATTATAACAATTTAAAAAAACATCCAAGGCATTAAATATTATATGGAGAGACTGTAGATTTGAGTCATCGTTCAAGTTCTAAAAACCACTGATAGATCACTCTACAAAGGTGACACTATTATTATTAGTATTACATTCACAGGAAACCCAAAAACCGTATGGGTCATACAGCGTTTGAGGAAATGAAGGTAATCAGATGCGATCCAAAAGGGGGGAAAGCAGCTCCTATTTCTTGGATCAATATCTTTACACAAGTATCAATACACATCCCGACAGCGCTGACGCCACATATTAAAAATGTAAAGTATGTCGAGAGTTAAGAGTGGTAAATACACACAACGTCAACATTTACACATGACAAGACCTCATGGTTTAGAGCAGGTCACTCGTGACTTGTACAACTGCTACATCACTATAACATGCTAGTACTGCTACATCACTATAACATGCTAGTACTGCTACATCACTATAACATGCTAGTACTGCTACATCACTATAACATGCTACTACATCACTATAACACGCTAGTACTGCTACATCACTATAACATGCTACATCACTATAACACGCTAGTACTGCTACACTATAACATGCTAGTACTGCTACATCACTATAACATGCTACATCACTATAACACGCTAGTACTGCTACACTATAACATGCTAGTACTGCTACATCACTATAACATGCTAGTACTGCTACATCACTATAACATGCTAGTACTGCTACATAACTATAACATGCTAGTACTGCTACATCACTATAACATGCTAGTACTACTACATCACTATAACATGCTACATCACTATAACACGCTAGTACTGCTACATCACTATAACATGCTACATCACTATAACATGCTACATCACTATAACATGCTACATCACTATAACACGCTAGTACTGCTACACTATAACATGCTAGTACTGCTACATCACTATAACATGCTAGTACTGCTACACTATAACATGCTAGTACTGCTACATCACTATAACATGCTACTACATCACTAACACGCTAGTACTGCTACATCACTATAACATGCTACATCACTATAACACGCTAGTACTGCTACACTATAACATGCTAGTACTGCTACATCACTATAACATGCTAGTACTGCTACATCACTATAACATGCTACATCACTATAACACGCTAGTACTGCTACACTATAACATGCTAGTACTGCTACATCACTATAACATGCTAGTACTGCTACACTATAACATGCTAGTACTGCTACATCACTATAACATGCTACTACATCACTATAACACGCTAGTACTGCTACATCACTATAACATGCTACATCACTATAACACGCTAGTACTGCTACACTATAACATGCTAGTACTGCTACATCACTATAACATGCTAGTACTGCTACATCACTATAACATGCTAGTACTGCTACACTATAACATGCTAGTACTGCTACATCACTGTAACATGCTAGTACTGCTACACTATAACATGCTAGTACTGCTACATCACTAACATGCTAGTACTGCTACACTATAACATGCTAGTACTGCTACATCACTAACATGCTAGTACTGCCACATCACTGTAACATGCTAGTACTGCTACACTATAACATGCTAGTACTGCTACATCACTATAACATGCTAGTACTGCTACACTATAACATGCTACTACTGCTACATCACTATAACATGCTAGTACTGCTACACTATAACATGCTACTACTGCTACATCACTAACATGCTAGTACTGCCACATCACTGTAACATGCTAGTACTGCTACACTATAACATGCTAGTACTGCCACATCACTGTAACACGCTAGTACTGCTACACTATAACATGCTAGTACTGCTACATCACTAACATGCTAGTACTTTTACACTATAACATGCTACTACTGCTACATCACTATAACATGCTAGTACTGCTACACTATAACATGCTACTACTGCTACATCACTATAACATCCTAGTACTGCTACATCACTGTAACATGCTAGTACTGCTACACTATAACATGCTACTATTGCTACTACATCACTATAACATGCTAGTACTGCTACATCACTATAACATGCTAGTACTGCTACATCACTATAACATGCCTGGAGTTTACCTGGAGAGAGTTTCGGGGGTCAACGCCCCCGCGGCCCGGTCTGTGACCAGGCCTCCTGGTGGATCAGCGCCTGATCAACCAGGCTGTTGCTGCTGGCTGCACGCAAACCAACGTACGAGCCACAGCCCGGCTGATCAGGAACTGACTTTAGGTGCTTGTCCAGTGCCAGCTTGAAGACTGCCAGGGGTCTGTTGGTAATCCCCCTTATGTGTGCTGGGAGGCAGTTGAACAGTCTCGGGCCCCTGACACTTATTGTATGGTCTCTTAACGTGCATAGTGACACCCCTGCTTTTCATTGGGGGATGGTGCATCGTCTGCCAAGTCTTTTGCTTTCGTAGTGAGTGATTTCGTGTGCAAGTTCGGTACTAGTCCCTCTAGGATTTTCCAGGTGTTATAATCATGTATCTCTCCCTCCTGCGTTCCAGGGAATACAGGTTTAGAAACCTCAAGCGCTCCCAGTAATTGAGGTGTTTTATCTCCGTTATGCGCGCCGTGAAAGTTCTCTGTACATTTTCTAGGTCGGCAATTTCACCTGCCTTGAAAGGTGCTGTTAGAGTGCAGCAATATTCCAGCCTAGATAGAACAAGTGACCTGAAGAGTGTCATCATGGGCTTGGCCTCCCTAGTTTTGAAGGTTCTCATTTATCCATCCTGTCATTTTTCTAGCAGATGCGTATTGATACAATGTTATGGTCCTTGAAGGTGAGATCCTCCGACATAATCACTCCCAGGTCTTTGACGTTGGTGTTTCGCTCTATTTTGTGGCCAGAATTTGTTTTGTACTCTGATGAAGATTTAATTTCCTCATGTTTACCATATCTGAGTAATTGAAATTTCTCATCGTTGAACTTCATATTGTTTTCTGCAGCCCACTGAAAGATTTGGTTGATGTCCGCCTGGAGCCTTGCAGTGTCTGCAATGGAAGACACTGTCATGCAGATTCGGGTGTCATCTGCAAAGGAAGACACGGTGCTGTGGCTGACATCCTTGTCTATGTCGGATATGAGGATGACGAACAAGATGGTACTGCTAGTACTACTACACTATAACATGCTACTACATCACTATAACATGCTAGTACTGCTACATCACTATAACATGCTACTACTGCTACATCACTATAACATGCTACTACTGCTACATCACTATAACATGCTACATCACTATAACATGCTACTACTGCTACATCACTATAACATGCTACATCACTAAGATGCTACTACTGCTACATCACTATAACATGCTACTACTGTTACATCACTATAACATGCTACTACTGCTACATCACTATAACATGCTACTACTGCTACATCACTATAACATGCTACTACTGCTACATCACTATAACATGCTACATCACTAACATGCTACTACTGCTACGTACTTGTCACTTCTTGCCATTCTTCTGTTTCTCGCATATAAAAACAGAAGCATCGTATCTGCATGGTAGTAACTTCCGTGATTATTTGGATGCTGATTTGGAAGGTCTGCTGGTGCAAACTGAAGATGGCTCTTAACTTTTTTTTTATGAAATGGAATCCATAGAGTAATAGTCAAGGTCAAATAGAGATTTCCACAGCCAAAAAGTCTGCTGATCTTGCCACGGTACTCGACCTAAGTCCCTCTCTCATTTGACGTAATACAAAGACAAATTATAGCACGGTAAAATGTAAAACAGACAGTTAAATTAGACACTGTGGTCAGTCCATCAATCTTGAATTCAAGATTGATGGACTGACCACATCGACTCAAGGATGAGGGACTGATTACCTCATTCTCCTCCTGCTCTTCAAGTTTCTCCTATGTATGGACTGATGAAGCCACTGTGTGGCGAAACGTTTCCTCAATAAAGATACCCAAGAGTTGCACATATGTCTAATTTAACAGCATGTCGGTTCTTTGAACCACTCATCTACAAAACAGACAGTACGTGAAAAAGTATGGATGGCATCTATGGAGGGCAGCAAACCTCCAAGCTACTGCAAAGTTTTTTAAAAAACTACACAAATATGATGTTTAATGGAAAAGAAATCTCGCCTTTTCCACTGCTAAATGGAGAATAAAAATAATAACCGGAATAAAATACAAAACTAAAAAATTCTGGGTACAACGGAAGAGGAATGTAAGGGATCTGGGACACTATTGCCATCAGATCTCATGTTGAAAAAAGACACCATGGCGGATTGGAAATCTTAAGCTTTTACTAGTCCACCGAGTACATGGAACATAGGCATATACACTTGGACAGAAACCTCATCATAAATTTCAGTCTCTTATGTGTGCGTTATTTGTATATTGTTCCAATCAGGGTATTGTGCCTTTTTATTAAGTATAGGCATATATATATATATATATATATATATATATATATATATATATATATTATATATATATATATATATATAATCGAGAGAAGGTGACGTAGAGTCATGAAATATTACAAGTGTGGAGAGCGGTGTGTGCTGAGGGGCACGACAGCCAGGACTCCCGCCAACTGGAAACTTCGTTTTAGGCGATGGTGCCTGTGGTATGAATGAGCCAATTCAAGGTATTTTCGCCTGTTTCTCTCTTTTTCGTTGATAACAATGGTATTACATTTGTTAAACGTTTCGGCTGCTAGTCACTATCCCATGAAGTTCAGGTAACATTTTCATAAAGGACCCCAATGGAAATGTTACTTTGTGAGACTTTTTTGGGTTATCCTAGGTAATTTACACTATGTATGATAATTTACACTATGTATGATAATTTACACTATGTATGATAATTACACTTGCGTGTATCCGTGCCTAAATAATCTTACTTAATTACCATGGTAGTCACCAGATTGTACTACAGCCATCCGACTAGAACATAAGGGCGATTACCAATAGACCCCTGGTTGTCTTCAAGAAGGCACCGGACAGGCACCTAAAATCAGTACCTGACTAGCCGGGCTGTGGTTCGTACGTCAGTTTGCGTGCGGCCAGCAGTAACAGCCTGATTGATCAGACCCTGATCCACCACGAGGCCTGGTCTCAGACCGAGTCGCGGGAGCGTTCACCCCCGAAACCCTCTCCAGGTATGCTACCTGGCCGGTATCAATATAATCATATTATTGCTCGGCCTGAGGTCAGGCTTCCCTGACCTCAGGGAAGCCTAAATTAGAGACAACGCCGAAAATTCGTAAAATATAATTGTACAGCAAGTGTGCAGTGAGCCCAGCATTGCTGTGGTTAGTGTATAGAGAGTCCAGCGATGCTGCGATCAGTGTAGTGTAGCAATCCCAACAACTCTGTGGTCAGTATGTGGTGCATGATCTCAACATAGCTGTAGTCAGTATGGGGTGCATGATCTCAACTCAGCTGTGGTCAGTCCGTAGTGCATGATCTCAACACAGCTGTGGTCAGTCCGTAATGTAGCAATCACAATGTAGCTGTGGTCAGTGTAGTGTAGTGATGCCAACATAGTTGTAGTCAGTGTAGTGATGCCAACATAATTGTGGTCAGTGTAGTGATCCCAACATTGGTTTGGTCAGTGTAGTGATCCCAACATTGCTGTAGTCAATGGAGAATGTGAACCTCAAGGACTTCAGCACGTGGTGTGGAGGATGTTTTGTAGTAGTATTTGGGTAACTGTGTCATCAGTTTCCATACGTCCCTAGTTAAGGCCTGTGAGTAAGTTTGCAGGCTACACCAAGCCCAGTGTGCCAATGATGTGACTTACTGTTATCATGGGAAAGCGCTAAAGCCGTGGATGTCACAGATCAAGAGCCTTTTACCAGCATCAAGGCGTCTTAGTTGACAGATAAGACTGCAGTTTCACTCCTCGCTACAATATATAAATGGAATGAAAAATTGTCAAATGGTAAATAAGGATAATTACAAATTAATTTTCATTTTATGAGAGCAATGAAAGTTAAGTATTACAAAAGTGTCACTCACTGGTTAGTGTCACTGGTAACAGCGGACCTTCTTAGCTTGGTCAGCATAGTAAGCTGCACTGACCCACTGAACCCGTCTCTGCTATACCAAGAGTCGCAAATGTCATGCAGAAAAGAAACTCACTCTGGAAACTTGGCCAACGTCCAAAGTCTCTTCTATCTCATCCACCTGGAGCTCTCACTTGGAGCAGGGGTGCGAGGAAGTGGTTAGGGATGAGGCAGCTGTGAGAGGAGGGGGGGAGGTATAGGGGTGGAGGGAAGGTGACGGGTTTTATTAAAAATCAAAAGTACAGCAGATACATCTGCCCTTGTAGTCTTAGGCTTGCCCGAAATGCTCTGCATAAATAACCATGGGTTTTCTACATGCATTATCAAGTGTCACCCATTTCCGTACAAACAATTACGTGGAAATAAATTTTGAGGAGGGAGAGGGCAGGGAGAAGGGCAGGGAGAGCCAGGTGTAGTGAGCTCTCAGTGCTACAGGCAATAACGGTTCACCACTGGACCGCTACACCACATCATTTCCATCTCCACTAACCACTCTACTCCACTTGATGCTAACAGCTTACAACTAAATCACACAACGAAAATCTTGTAATCACTAAAATTCTGAACAAACCTAAAACACAAAGATATAGAGGTTAGTGGTGGGTGGCACGGTGGGTCATTGTCGGGTGGCCAGGTGGGTCGGGCACCCAACACTAGCTTACCAGCCAGGAAAGCTCCCACCATGATATGCCCCATAGCTCAGCGAAACCACCATTAAATAAAGAAAATGTCGAATATAATTCTGGCTTCTCAAATAGAAGTTTAAATGATGTCAGAAAAGAGGTAAAGTAGCAAACGAGTTTGAAGAAAGTAGAACAGTACAAATCGAATAATAAAGCGCTGGTAGAACAGTACAGATAGGAACTTGCAGATCAATTGCCCATCGTAATGAAAAGTGTCCAGTTAAACATATTGATGGAGAAAGTAATAAGGTTAGTAGACTGCAAGATATTACAGCTACTAAGCTATAAGTATCTCTTGTGTTATGGTTTGTTTAGAGATGCCAATAGCATCAAATGCAGTGTGCGGACTGAGGCAGGGCCATACACTGGAACACTATCTTAGTGGAGATTAATTGTATTTTAAAATATAGACATGATGGAAAAAGGACACACAAATGCAGCATAGTGTGTTCTTGGTTGACAATGTTTCGCGCGCACACTGGGCTTAAGCAAGTCACACAAACAGGTCTATCTGGGGAGATACAGGTACAGGTTCGCCAGGATGGGTCCTGGCCCGGGTCTTCTCCATGCGGTGACCCGCAACTGTGGGAAGAGAGGACCTGTGTGTGTATATAGGGAGTGTGAAGAGTCAGGTGAGGAATGGTAAAGTTGATGGCTGAGATTAGGTTATAATCGAGAAAGACCTGCCCGGTATGGACCAGTAGGCCTGCTGCTATGTGGGATAATGATGAAGAAGTTTCCTGGCAAGAGGTTCAACATGTAAAAGCCGTTCTTGTTGAAACTGTTGGATGCATGCAGATAAATGACGAGTCCAAGATCTTGGGTCTCTGAGTGTCTTCCTTGGCGACAAGCCTTTCGTCCCTATAGTAAATTAAGTAGTTGTGGGAGTTTAGTGTACAACACTGGCGTTCTTCAAGTCGTCTGTCTATTCTGTTGATGTTTTGGTTATTCGAAATACGCGTGTGGTCTCTATATGTTTTGCCCACGTGTAATTAGTTGCAATCAATGCAAGGGATTATGTATACCTATGCAGAGAATTGAACCTGGTTGTGCCCCTTACTGATGTCTGTTAGTAAAGGACGAAGTGGTAGAGGCTTGAAATGCGGTACTAGGGAAAAAAAATGTTGGAGACATGTTTCACAATCTTTGATGAAGTGACGAGGATGGTGAAGCTTAGAAAATACTTGTTTGATGAAAAAACATTCTTCCTCGAGAAATTCACTACTGCAGATTCGGAGGGCACGAAGGAAGAAGCCTATATGAGTACGCTACTAGTTTAGTTTTGATATCATGGTGAGAGTAGAAGTGAAGATTGTGTTGATAGGTTGGTTTACGGTAAACTTTAAAACGAAGTTTGTGGTCAACTTTACAGAGATCAAGGAAAGGAAGAGTGTCGTCGTCTTTTAGCATAAATCGAATTGAGGGCTCGACCTGGTTGAGCTTGTGTCGGAGAGCAGGAAGGCTGAAGAGTCTAAGGATTATGAGAATGTCAATTTAACGGAGGTTACCTGGAGGTTATTCCGGGGATCAACGCCCCCGCAGCCCGGTCCATGACCAGGCCTCCCGATGGATCAGGGCCTGATCAACTAGGCTGTTACTGCTGGCCGCACGCAGTCCGACGTACGAGCCACAGCCCGGGGACCTTGAATCCGGCACTGGACTTTAGGTATTGTCCAGCTCTCTCTTGAAGGCAGCCAGGGTTTATTGGCAATTCCCCTAATGCCCTTGATGGGGGATGATGTGAACAGTTTTGGGCCCCCGGAACGTTATGGTGTTTTCTCGTATGTACCAATGGGCCCCTACCTTTTTATTGGCGGAATTTTGCCATCCCTGCCAGTCTTTTACACTTTCGTAGGGAAGTGATTCTGTGTGCCAGATTTGGGACCATTCCTCCCAAGATTTTCAAAGTGTAGATTATGATATATCTCTCCCCTCCTGCGTTCCAACGAGTACAAGTCAAGTGCTTCCAAGCGTTCCCAGTAGTTAAGGTGCTTGACAGAAACTTATAGTGCAGTTTAAGGATCTCTGTAACTCTCTAGATCTGCGTTTTCACCTGCTTTTTATGAGATGTTAATGTACAGCGTATTCAGCCTTAGAGAGAACCAAGTGAATGTGAACAAAAGGATCATCATGGGCTTGGCATCCTCTCGTTTTGAAAGTTTCATTATCCATCCTTCATTTCTTTGCACGTGCGATCCGTGCTACTGTTGTGATCAATTGAAAGTGAGATCCTCAGACATTACTACTCCCAGGTCCTTACATTATTTTTCCCGCTCTATTGTATGGCCCGGAGTCAGTGCATACTCTGCTTCTGTTATTATCTCCTCCAGTTTCCATAAAGGAGTAGTTGGATTTGTCCTCATTGAACATCATATTGTTTACCGTTGCCCACTGGAAAACTTTGTTTATATCTTCTTGGAGGTTAACCGCCGTCCTCAGCAGATGACAGCCTCATGCAGATCCTAGTATCATCCGCAAAGGATGATACGGTGCTGTGGTGTATATCTCTGTTTATGTCTGATATGAGGATAATGGAATAAGAGGGGCGAGTACTGTGCCTGTGGAAACTAGAGCTCTTCACTTGCCAGGCCTCCGGATTTTATTTAAACTCTGTTGACCCACTACTCTTTGTGTTCGATTGTTAGGAAGTTGGAGTCCATTCCCCACTTTCCCAGTTATTCCTTTAGCACGTATTTTATGGGCTATTACGCCAGCAGAATGGACGACTTGAACACCTGTGTTTTACACAAACTCCCACAACCATTTAATTACAGAAACGCAGGGCTCATTGTCAGGATCTTCAAACCGTCACTCATCTGCATATTCAACAATTTCAACTACAACAACGACTTTGACGACATAGCTAAACTATTTGCCAGGAAGCTTTATCGTTATCTCACATAGTTCAATGGTTCATGCCTGACGGGTCCTTCTCAAATTTAACCTCTTCTCAGCCATCAACTTGTAATAATGTTGGTAGAATTACCGACAATATGTAAAGTAAAAGGACACTAGTGCAACTAACGTGACATTTTATTGTGGCAACGTTTCGCTCTCCAGGAGCTAACGGCTTGACAAAGCTCCTGGAGAGCGAAACGTTGCCACAATAAAATGTCACATTAGTTGCACATGTGTCCTTTTACTTTACAGCCATCAACTTCTACATTCATCACCTGACTCTTCACGTCACCACGTTCCCTATACATACGCACATCCTCTCTCACGTAGATCTGCTTGCGACGAAAAAAAAAACGTCGGCCGAACGTCGTTAAAGGGTAGCACAGTGCATTTGTGTGTCCTTTACCACGGTATCGCAAGTGTCCAAAC
This sequence comes from Cherax quadricarinatus, assembly GCF_026875155.1. Taxonomy (NCBI): domain Eukaryota; kingdom Metazoa; phylum Arthropoda; class Malacostraca; order Decapoda; family Parastacidae; genus Cherax; species Cherax quadricarinatus. The sequence goes on along the minus strand of NC_069436.1, from coordinate 3,943,898 downwards.
ATCTAACCTTTCAAATATCGCCATGAAAATCCTACAGGATATGGCACAACACTTCATCGTTAATGATATCTGAAATCTTGAGACTGCGCTCACTTTTTCCATCGACTAGATGAATGAATTGCTTTTTGAAGAGACTGTAAACCAATAATGATAAATGGTTTAGTGGAAGTGGAACAGAATTCTTCGGTAAGCCATGCGTGTCGTAAGAGGCAACTAAAATGCCGGGAGCACGGGGCTAGTAACCCCTCCTCCTGTATACATTACCAAAGTTAAAAAGAGAAACTTCTGTTTTTCTTTGTGGGCACCTTGCCTGGGTGGGATACAGCCAGTTTGTTGAAAGAAGATAAGTTAATGTTTTTTTGAGACTGCTGTATGACCCTAGTGGATTTAGCGCTTCTTTTTTATTATAATATTAGTAATAATTTTGAGATTGCAACTCCATACTGTACTGTTTTCATTAGCTATATGAAGAAATTGTAATATATGAATGCTGACTGTAATTTTTTTTTTTTTGCGACGTAAACTGTGCCCAGTGGGTATGACAAATACCCACTGAGATCTCAGTAATTTTTTTTTTCGTACGAACTCCCACAGGATGAGCAAGGAATCCGTGCGCAATAAGACAGCCGCTCAGCGGCACTACAACCAGCGGCCAGCCGCTCCTCACCCACCAATAACCCCCCATCACCCAAATACTCAATGAAAAGGACAGACAGGACAGCTTCTTTGAGGAGGCTGGAAAAACAGGTTACTTAGGGAACACTGCTGGAAGCTAAAAACACAGAAGAGTTACAAGGGATGTCAGCCAACTATTTCTTCAGTCTTGGGGTGGTTGGGAAAATGGAATGACGCCGATGAAGTAGTGGAGGTTGACGCCATACATAGTTGTATGCATAAGTACGATAGGACCAGGAGGTAAGTGAAAAAAGAATCTGCAAGATGGCAAGTTGTGAGGTGGGGGCCCAGGAACTAAGACTTGACCTCTGACCAAAACACTATTGTACTGTGGGTGAAGTACAATGCCATAGGGGGGTACATTACACATATACAGCCATCATGAATGCATACAACCATGGCATGACACGACATGACACGATGGCATAATAGTAACATCTGCCCTACCACGGTGAATCAATCATTTTCACAAAAGTATGTTTTACTTTATTTCTTCGGCTATATAATATATGTACATCACATGACCTGGTTCTGATAGGAGTATCCTAGAATGAAGAAGACTTAGTAAAAAAATTATTTTTACTGAAGGGGGAGTGAGGTAAGGGTTAGCAGAGCCCCGGCTAACACATTCAACGAACACTAATAGGTGGCTATTTCAAGCAATGGTACTTGCGTCGGGATAATCGACCATGAATCGCCTGTGGTTCACTTTTGTTAATATGGCAGTATCTATTTAAATCGATTTCATGAAAACAGCTTTAAAACCATAAAAACATCCTAGAACATACCGCAAGGTATCTTTGGTTTAAGCATATCACAGGATCAGAGGGTAACGATGAAGCAAGCTGGCACATGCATTGGGGGGGTGGATTTTGTTTTGTTATAGTTTGTGTGTGTGTAGTGTGTGTGCTGTGTCGTGAGTGTGTGCTGTGTGTGTGTGTGGTGTGTGTGTGTGTTTGTGTGTTTGTTGTAGGGAAGATGAGCCAGTTGTTGGGTGTGTTAGTGGTGCACGGGTGGCGAACGGCAGGGGCAAGGGGGCATTGGAGGGGGCACTGGCAGGGGCGCCGCGGGCTCTGGTTGGGGCGTGTCCGTTGGCAGAATGGGCTGTTTCGTAGTGAGGGGCGGGTTTGTGATTAGCGTGGTGTGAGTGTTGTGTGTGTGTGTGTGCTGTGTGTGGTTGAGTCGTGTGTGATGTGTGTGTGTAGTTAGTGTGTGTGTGTGTGTGAAGAAGAGTGGTGTGTGTGTGTGTGCTGTGTGTGTGTGTGTGTGTTGCTGTGGTGTTGTGTCGTGTGGTGTGGTGTGTTGTCGTCGTGTGTGTGTTGTGTGTTTGAAGTGTGTGTTGTGTAGTGTGTGTTGTGTGTGTGTGTGTGTTCGCTGTGTCGTGTGTCGTGTGTGTGTGTGTGTGTGTTGTGTGTGTCGTGTGTGTGAGTGTGTGTTGTGTGATTGTGTGTGGGTGTGTTGTGTGTTGTGTGTTGTGTGTGTGTTGTGGGTGTGTGTGTTGTGTGTTGTGTGTGGTGTTGTGAGTGTGTGTGTTTGTGTTGTGTGTGTGTTGTAGTGTGTGTGTGCTGGTGTGTGTTGTTGTGTGTGTTGTTGTGTGTGTGTTGTGTGTTTGTGTGTGTGTTCGTGATGTGTGTGTATTGTGTGTTGTGTGTGTGTTGTTGGTGTGTGGTTGTAGTGTTGCGTGTGTAGAGTTGTGTAGTGTGTGTTTTGGGTGTTGTGTGTGTTGAGTGTGATTGTGTGTTGGTGTGTCTGTGGTGTGTGTGTTGTGTGTGTGTTGTGTGTGCTAGTGTGTGTGTTAGTGTGTGTGTTTGTGTTGTTGTGTGTTTCGTGTGTGTTGTGTGTGTGTTGTTGTGTGTGGTGTGTGTGTTGTGTGTTGGAGGTGTTGTGTTGTGTGTGTGTGTGTGTTGTGTGTTGTGGGGGATGTTTGTTGTGTAGTGAGTCTGTGTGTTGTGTGTGTGTGTGTTGTGTAGTGTGTTAGTGTGTGTGTGTTTAGTGTTATGTGAGTGTTGTGTGGTGTAGTGTGATGTGTAGTGTGTGTTGTGTGTGTGGTGTGTTAAGTGTGGTGTGGTGTGTGTGTGTGTGTGATGTGTGTGTGTGTACTACACCCCATCCCCCCTTTAGATATATATTTATTCTATAATATATATTTATAATATATATATATATCTATATATATATATTTATATATATATATATATAATATATATATAGAATATATATATATATATATATATATATAAATATATATATTAATAATATATATTTATATATATATACTATATAGATATAATATATATTATATTAATATTATATATATATATATATATATAATATATATTATCAATATTCATATATATATATATATTATATATATTTATAATATATATATATATATAAATATATATTATATATATAAAATATATATACTATAAATATTTATATATTTATATAAATATATATATATATATATATATATTAACTATATATATATATAAAATATATAAATATTATATATATTTATCATATATATATATATATATATAATTATATATATATACTATAATAATTATATACTATATATATATAATATATTATACATATAATATATAATATTATATATATATAATATATAATATATATATTATGATATATATATAATATATATGTAATATATATTATTTTATATATATATATATATAATTTATATATAATATATATATATATAATAATATTTACTATTAATATATATAATATTTATTATTTATAATATATATATATAATCTATATATAAATATATATATATATATTATATATTATATATATTATATATATAATATATATATATTACTTTTATTTTATATATATATTATATTATATTTATATATATATATTATATATTTATATATTATATATATAATATATATATATATAATATATATATATAATATTATATTAATAATATATATATATATAGATATAATATATATATTTTATATATATATAACTAAATATATATAATTTATGAGGTGAAAATCATAGAATTGATGAGGGAAAAAGAGTGAGTGGTGCACTTAGGAGTCTGTGGAGACAAAGAACTTTGTCCTTGGAGGCAAAGAGGGAATGTATGAGAGTTATAGTTTTACAACGCTCCTTATATGGTGTGAAACATGGGTGATGAATGTTGCAGCGAGGAGAGCGCAGGAGGAAGGCTGGATGGCAGTGAGAGAGATGTCATGTCTGCGGGCAATGTGTGGTGTGAATATAATGCAGAGAATTCGTAGTTTGGAAGTTAGGAGGAGGTGCCGGGGATTACAAAAACTGTTGTCCAGAGGGCTGACGAAGGGTTTGTTGAGGTGGTTCGGACCATGTTAGAAATGGGCGAACAGAATGACTAAGAGAGTGTATCAGTCTGTAGTAAAGCAAAAGCAAACAAAGTTCAGGTAAGATCCCAAATGGGATGAGGGGGAAGATGGGACAGATGAAGATAGCTTGGAGAGGAGTGTTCTTAGTCAAGAGAAATAGAGCAGGGCTTAACCAGCACGCGCTAAGGCGACTTGGGACAGACTTGAGAAAGGAATAGAGGACTGTATGCATTGAACTGTGGTAGTGAAGTCTGAGTAGTGGCAGCAGTGCTAGGTCACATCAAGGGTAGAACAACATATGGGAGTTAATAGATGTAACTGAGGAGGCGCGTTTGCAATGGAGCCATTTCTGAACTTTTGAAGCTGGACTTCTAGAGAGGTGGTATAGTTTAGCCTTGTACGGAAGGTGAAACGTAGAGGCTTGATGAATCAAGAACTTGGCGTGGTGAGAAGTGAGCGGTGATTCACATGCATACTGACTGTTCCAGCACCGAGGCTTTTGTACGAGTTCAGTACATGGTGCATGGTGTCAGCATTTGAAGGAGAAGTGTAAAAGTAAGGTTTTCCCATGAGGGTTTACTGGAAGTCGTCGTTTATCTTCCTATTTCTGGTGTGAATTCATTGGAGGAGAATCATACAATGGTGGTAGAGGTGATGAGGGTTACAGGAGCAGATGTGAGGTGGATATGTAATGTTTGTGTTTAACAGGAAGGCTGGGAAGAGGTGGGAACGGTGGGACTGAGGCAAACTTGATCAACGTTGTCAGCGGTTGGAAGTGGTTATAGAATGTTACTAGAAGCAGTTGCTTGGGCAGGAGACAGGTCTTTGCAGGTGCAGAAAAGTCAGGACGTTGGGGAAGGATCTTAGTAGGATGTCCTTCTGGAGGTGTGGAGTCCGCAAATTGAAGGCAGGCATTTGTTCAGAACGGATAGTCGTTAATAGGTGGTGTTGAAAGTGGCCGGGGCTTTGCTGGTTTTGCAAGGTCGTGCATAACATGCAGTAAGCACCTTGAGGAGCAACCTTGGGGAGTGGAGAGAGAGGAGTTGCTGGCGTGGTGCCTGCTAGACTAGCGTGTAGAGTTCTTGATGGTGTCGGTTTGTAGGTTTGGTTATTGCAGCGTATGTGGTTGAATTGGAGGTGTTCTTCAGAACTTTTAGTTTTCTTCATATGATTTCTTTCCTGAGTGGGGGCACTTAGCTGCAAGGGTATGATGATTACCTTGCAGTTAAGACGTGTTAGGGTGCTGTAGTAATGGTGCAGGTGCAGTGATCTGAATTCGTGTCCAACATTCCCACTCATTTTGAACCAAAACTTCATATCCTTGTTGGGGCAGTTTTTTTTTTTCCCTTGAGTGGTGTGATTATAGAGAGCAGGTCCAGCCTGTGGGGTGGTTTATGTGAAAAACGTTCTTGTTTATTTGACTTGGGTGAATGTGGTATTATGAGATGGCCCACAGACCATCATGAGAGAGCTTGGGCAGCAATGGTGATGTCTGGAGAATGTAATCTATAGCATAGATGAGGCGTTGGGGATCTTGGAGCATGCTGTTACACGGGCCCAGGTGTTTTGTTCCTCAATAGATGTCTCTCAGTGCTTCAGTAGAGGAGAGAGGTGACGATATTGTCCCTGTCTTTTCACAAAGACACCGAACGTTTCGACTTCAAGAATGGAGCGGGTAGAGTGAAGTGTTGCGTTTGTTAGGGTCCTTGATTGAAGAGGTTCGTCCATTAGTTTTAGTGCTCTCGTAGTCGTCTGTGCAGACGACAATGAAGGAGGTCTTTTCAGCGAGTGGATTGCCGTAAATTTGACCTGCAGGCAGGTTCTAACGACGGTAGCTAAAGCTAACTTCGAGGAGTCATTTATTGCACCGTTCACAGGCTTGATTTTCACACGATTCGACAGCATTGTGAAAAGGATGTGACGTTTGTTAGAATTTAAATTCCCCCACCCCGGCGGGGTCGAAGAGAGGCTTCTTGTGGTGTAGAGCAATTGTGTGATCGGACTGTGTGAGTCTGTAGTGGAAGGAAGGTGGGGTAGGGGTCGGCCTAGGAAGGGTTGGAGAGAGGGGGTGTAAATGGAGGTTTTGTGTGGAGGGGCTTGGACTTCAGCAGGTCCATGCGTGTTGAGCGTGTTGGATAGGAGTGAATGGAGACAAATGGTTTTTAATACTTGACGTGGCTGGTGGAGTGTGGCCAAAGTAACATTTATGAAGGGGTTCAGGAAACCGGCAGGCGGACTTGAGTCTGGAGATGGGAAGTTACTGTGCTGCACTCTGAAGGAGGGGGTGGTTAATGTTGCAGTT
>NC_069436.1:3817559-3932559 GCF_026875155.1 Cherax quadricarinatus | reverse complement strand
CGAAAAATAACGTTTATGCGAATGAATTTTTCCCCACTTAAGAATAATGTGAAATCAATTAATCCGTGCAAGACGCCCAAAAGTATGAAAAAAAATTTTTTACCACATGAATGTTAATTTTAATACACACCAAACTGGAAAAAGGCATGCACAATTAAATGACACTTAACTTTTATTGAAGATCTGGTGATGATGAGGGATTGGGAGGAGGGTAGAGCATAGATCTTCTTACTGTTTAGAAGGGGGAATCCCCTTCACTTACGACTTGAGGTAGCAAGTCCTTTTCCGGGGGTTACTCCCTTCTTTCTTTTAATGGCCACTAGGACCAGCCTTGAGGGCTCACTGGACCTCTGATCGCACAACAAATCTGTCCATAGAGCTCTGTAACTCCGTTCCTTTACGATTTGTCTAAAATGGGTCCACACCATTGTCATTGAAATAGTCACCAGCACGGCTTTGCAAAGACTGTGTCAGGGGATTTTCAATCTATAAAGGTTTGCAGTTCAACCCACTGTGCACCACATTTCCTTAATCTTTGATGTAGGCACAACGGATTCCATAACTGAGCATAGGGCTTCTCAGGTTAGCCCCACAAACCTTCAAAAAATCTTTCTTAATTATCCATACAATTCTCACCCATTTTTACCACAGGGTTGGCACTAGAAGCTTTCTTGGGGGCCCAATGTCACTTATTTTCCAGAAACAGCACCGAAAACACATGTAATAAATACGAACATATCCGAGTGTTATGACTTGGAGGTTACCGCGGAGGCTTGGCTGGTAAACAATGGGACGGGCCGGCACATGTGAGGTGGCTGAGGGCACATTGGACGCGTCTCGGGTACGAAAATCGGTAAGCGGGTTTTTAATCGAGTATGCGCGCAAAAATTTTGCGATTAAAAGTAATCGGTATGCGGGATAAAAATCGCTATGTGATGCCATCGTTATGCGGGGGTCCAACTGTATATATATAGATTTATATATATATCTATATATATATATATATTATATATATAATATATATATATATATTTATATATATATATATATATATATATATATATATATATTATAATATATATAAAATATTATATTTATATATAAATATATATAATATATATTATTATATATATATATATATATATATATCTATATATTATATTAATATATATAAATAAATATATTATATATAATATTCTATATAATAATATATATTTATTTATATATTTATATATAATTATCATAAATATATATATATATATATTATATATATATATATAATATATAATATATATAAATATTTATATATATATATATATATATAATATATAATATATCTTATATATATATATATATATATATATATATATATATATATATATTATAATAACTATATATTATATATATATATATATATATATATATATATAATAATATATACATATACATAATTATATATTATATATATATATATGTATTATATATATATTTATATATACTATATATATATATATATATTATATTTATATAAAACAAGTGGATGTCCTGGCTCTAAGCGAAACAAAGCTGAAGGGGGTAGGAGATTTCAGTGGGGGGAAAATACTGGGATATAAATCTGGAGTATCTGAGGGAGTTAGGCAAAGGAGGGTAGCAGTACTGTCTAAAATGATCAGTTATGGAAGGACGAAGGAAAAAGAGAGTATGAGAGCTGTAAAATTCAAGAATAATGTGATTAAAGTAAAGGTTGGATGCGAGAGTGGCGTCATAATAAGCGTTGTATGCACTGGGAGAAGAGAGTGAATGCAAAGGAGAGAGAGAGATTTTGGGAGATGTTATGTGAATGTTTAGGAGCCTTTGGAACAATTGAGAGAGTAATTGTGGTAGGGGACCTGAATGTAAAAGTAGGAGAAGAAACTTTTAAGGACGAGGGTGATGGTAGTAGTTTGGACGACGGTGCCAGGTGTAAACGTAATGGGGAGCCCTCTTGGTTGAACTTTGTGTATTAGCAAGGGGTCTAGTTATAGGTAATACATATTTTAAGAAAAAGAGGAAAATAAGTATACACGATATGATGTGGGCGAAATGACAGTAGTTTGTTGGATTATGTATTGGTAGATAAAAGATGTGAGTAGACCTTCAGGATGTACATGTTATAGAGGGGCCACAGATTTATCAGATCACTTTCTAGTTGTAGCTACCCACTGAGGAGTAAAAGGTAGATGAGGGATACCCCGCAACTGTGGGAAGAAGAGTACCTGTGTGTGTATATAGGGAGTGTTGTCGGAAGAGTCAGGTGAGGAATGGTAAGTTGATGGCTGAGATTAGGTTATAAACGAGGAAAGACCTGCCGGTATGGACCAGTAGCCTCATGCTGCTATGTGGGATAATGATGAGAAGTTTCCGGCAAGAGGGTTTCAACATGTAAAAGCGTTCTTGTTTGAAAAATGTTGATGCATGCAGATAAATGACGAGTCAAGATCTTGGGTCTCTGGTGTCTTCCTTAGCGACAAGCCTTCGGCCTATAGTAAATTAAGTAGTTGTGGGAGTTTGTGTACAACAACTGGCGTTTTCAAATGTCTGTCTATTCTGATGTGTTTTGTTATTCGAAATACGCGTGTGGTCTCTATATGTTTGCCCACGCTGTAATTAGTTGCAATCAATGCAGGGTTTATGTATACCTATGCAGAGAATTTGAACCTGGTTGTGCCCTTCTGATGTCTGTTAGTAAACGACGAGTGGTAAGGCTGCCCTGCCCCCCCCCCCCCCCCCCCCCCCCGGAGTACTAGGGAAAAAATAATGTTGGAGAAATGTTTCACAAATCTTTGATGAGTGACGAGTGGATGGTGTAATCTTTAGAAAATACTTGTTTGATTGAAAAAACATTCTAACTCGAGAAATTCACTACTGCAGATTCGGAGGGCACGAAGGGTAAGAAGCTATATGAGTTACGCTATTGTTTAGTTTTGATATCTTGGTGAGAGTAGAGTGAAGATTGAGTTGATAGGTAGGTTTACGGTAAATTTTAAAACGAAGTTTGTGGTCAACTTTACAGAGATAAAGGAAAGGAAGAGTGTCGTCGTCTTTTAGCATAAAATCGAATTGAGGGCTCGACCTGGTTGAGCTGTGTGGAGAGCAGGGGAAGGCTGAAGAGTCTAACGGATTATGAGAATGTACAATTTAACGGAGGTTACCTGGAGGGTTGTTCGGGGAATCAACGCCCCGAGCCCGGTCCATGACCAGGCCTCCGATGGATCAGGGCACTGATCAACTAGAGCTGTTACTGCTGGCCGCACGCCAGTCCGACGTACGAGCCACGCCCGGGGACCTTGAATCCGGCACTGGACTTTAGGTATTGTCCAGCTCTCTCTTGAAGGCAGCCAGGGTTTATTGGCAATTCCCCTAATGCCCTTGATGGGGGATGATGTGAACAGTTTTGGGCCCCCGGAACGTTATGGTGTTTTCTCGTATGTACCAATGGGCCCCTACCTTTTTATTGGCGGAATTTTGCCATCCCTGCCAGTCTTTTACACTTTCGTAGGGAAGTGATTCTGTGTGCCAGATTTGGGACCATTCCTCCCAAGATTTTCAAAGTGTAGATTATGATATATCTCTCCCCTCCTGCGTTCCAACGAGTACAAGTCAAGTGCTTCCAAGCGTTCCCAGTAGTTAAGGTGCTTGACAGAAACTTATAGTGCAGTTTAAGGATCTCTGTAACTCTCTAGATCTGCGTTTTCACCTGCTTTTTATGAGATGTTAATGTACAGCGTATTCAGCCTTAGAGAGAACCAAGTGAATGTGAACAAAAGGATCATCATGGGCTTGGCATCCTCTCGTTTTGAAAGTTTCATTATCCATCCTTCATTTCTTTGCACGTGCGATCCGTGCTACTGTTGTGATCAATTGAAAGTGAGATCCTCAGACATTACTACTCCCAGGTCCTTACATTATTTTTCCCGCTCTATTGTATGGCCCGGAGTCAGTGCATACTCTGCTTCTGTTATTATCTCCTCCAGTTTCCATAAAGGAGTAGTTGGATTTGTCCTCATTGAACATCATATTGTTTACCGTTGCCCACTGGAAAACTTTGTTTATATCTTCTTGGAGGTTAACCGCCGTCCTCAGCAGATGACAGCCTCATGCAGATCCTAGTATCATCCGCAAAGGATGATACGGGTGCTCATGGTGTATATCTTGTTTATGTCTGATATGAGGATAATGGAATAAGAGGGGCGAGTACTGTGCCTGTGGAAACTAGAGCTCTTCACTTGCCAGGCCTCCGGATTTTATTTAAACTCTGTTGACCCACTACTCTTTGTGTTCGATTTGTTAGGAAGTTGAAGATCCATCTCCCCACTTTCCCAGTTATTCCTTTAGCACGTATTTTATGGGCTATTACGCCAGCAGAATGGACGACTTGAACACCTGTGTTTTACACAAACTCCCACAACCATTTAATTACAGAAACGCAGGGCTCATTGTCAGGATCTTCAAACCGTCACTCATCTGCATATTCAACAATTTCAACTACAACAACGACTTTGACGACATAGCTAAACTATTTGCCAGGAAGCTTTATCGTTATCTCACATAGTTCAATGGTTCATGCCTGACGGGTCCTTCTCAAATTTAACCTCTTCTCAGCCATCAACTTGTAATAATGTTGGTAGAATTACGAAATATGTTAAAGTAAAAAGGACAATAGTGCAACTAACGTGACTTTTATTGTGGCAACGTTTCGCTCTCTCAGGAGCTAACGGCTTGACAAAGCTCCTGGAGAGCGAAACGTTGCCACAATAAAATGTCAATTAGTAGCCAAATGTGTCCTTTTACTTTACCAGCCATCAACTTCTACATTCATCACCTGACTCTTCACGTCACCACGTTCCCTATACATACGCACATCCTCTCTCACGTAGATCTGCTTGCGACGAAAAAAAAAACGTCGGCCGAACGTCGTTAAAGGGTAGCACAGTGCATTTGTGTGTCCTTTACCACGGTATCGCAAGTGTCCAAACATCTAACCTTTCAAATATCGCCATGAAAATCCTACAGGATATGGCACAACACTTCATCGTTAATGATATCTGAAATCTTGAGACTGCGCTCACTTTTTCCATCGACTAGATGAATGAATTGCTTTTTGAAGAGACTGTAAACCAATAATGATAAATGGTTTAGTGGAAGTGGAACAGAATTCTTCGGTAAGCCATGCGTGTCGTAAGAGGCAACTAAAATGCCGGGAGCACGGGGCTAGTAACCCCTCCTCCTGTATACATTACCAAAGTTAAAAAGAGAAACTTCTGTTTTTCTTTGTGGGCCACCTTGCCTGGGTGGGATACAGCCAGTTTGTTGAAAGAAGATAAGTTAATGTTTTTTTGAGACTGCTGTATGACCCTAGTGGATTTAGCGCTTCTTTTTTATTATAATATTAGTAATAATTTTGAGATTGCAACTCCATACTGTACTGTTTTCATTAGCTATATGAAGAAATTGTAATATATGAAATGGCTGCACTGTAATTTTTTTTTTTTTGCGACGTAAACTGTGCCCAGTGGGTATGACAAATACCCACTGAGATCTCAGTAATTTTTTTTTTCGTACGAACTCCCACAGGATGAGCATGAAGTGCGCAATAAGACAGCCGCTCAGCCGGCACTACCAACCCAGCGGCCAGCCGCTCCTCACCCACCAATAACCCCCCATCACCCAAATACTCAATGAAAAGGACAGACAGGACAGCTTCTTTGAGAGGCTGGAAACAGGTACTTAGGGAACACTGCTGGAAGCTAAAAACACAGAAGAGTTACAGGGATGTCAGAAACTATTTCTTCAGTCTCTGGGGTGGTTGGGAAATGGAATGACGCCGATGAAGTAGTGGAGGTTGACTCCATACATAGTTGTATGCATAAGTACGATAGGACCCATGAGGTAAGGAAAAAGAATCTGCAAGTGGCAAGTTGAGAGGTGGGGGCCCAGGAACTAAGACTTGACCTCTGACCAAAACACTATTGTACTGTGGGTGAAGTACAATGCCATAGGGGGGTATTTTATATTATTTTTATTTATATTATATATATTAATATATATATAATATATATATTATATATTTTATTATACTGTGTGGCACAGTGTGTTGGTAATCGCAAAACATATGCAAGGTTCGACGCTGGCACTCGCGAGGTGAGGTGCAAGCCTTTGCTGCCAATGACATCATGGCATTTTGGTGGCATGACAAACGTGATGTCACATTGTTGACATCAGTTACACACAACGAAATGGTACCCAGTGGCAGGGACAACAGAGAGACCAATGAACCCATTCTAAAGCCTGCAGCTGTCATGGACTACAACCTAAATTTATGCGCTTAGTGGACAAATGTGACATGCAGATTGGGTTTGCAGACTGTGTACGCAAGAGTTATAAGTGGTATATCAAACTTTTTTTCCATCTTGTTGATATCTCTATGCTAAATGCTTATAACATTACAAGTTGAAGACCAAAAAAACACCAAAATATGGTGATTTTTGCCTGTCAGTAATCAGACAAATAATTGCAAAGTACAAAGGAGCAACTCCTGCAATAGACCAGCGCCACAGACGTCATCTCGTTTGAGGCCTGGTGATCACTACCCCATACAACTGCCTCCTACTACTGCCAAGAAAAATGCTCAGAAGAGGTGTTATGTATGTATGCATACCACAAAACGCCCACAAACAGCAGAGACACTCGTTTTATGTGTGAGGAGTTTTGAAGTGCCCCTCTGCATATACCCATGTTTCAAAGAGTTCCACAAGCTGCAGCAGTTCTAGGAACGTGCTTAGTGACTGTACATATGTATATATATTATGGAACAATAGTAATAAACATTGTTTTGTATTGTTTGTTTGTGTAAACAAAGTGTATACACAAACTAATAGTGATAAAGTTTGTTCTGTTATTGTGTTGTAAATAATGAGTGTATATTTGAACAATGACCTTACATTGGTTTCACAGGCCACATAAGTTACCTGGAAAAGAAAAATATTGAAAAATGCAAGAAACCTTTGAATTAGAGTAAATAAAAGAATACCGGGTGGGCGGCAGTCGCCGCTGTTGCCATACGCACGTCGATTTCTGCAAACTTTGCGGCTCTATATCTCGGTAAGTACTGATGGCAAAAATTTTTTTTTAGGCTTAAAACACTAGTAAAAATATTCCTAACATTTTCATAAGAAAAAATAATTTTTTTTTTTTTCGAATATTTGGCGACATAGAATGACAGTTTCAGAGAGGGCCCTGAAACAGTCAAAGGGTTAAAGCATCTCATAGGGCAAAAAGAGAGGCATTTACAGTCATTGTCCTCTTTGCTTTCGGGCTGAGTGGACGCACTGCGCAAACAGCTCCTGCTTTCTCTGGTGCGCAACTTCCTGTTTTCACCAAGATGGCCGCCAGCTACCGCAGGAGGAGCAACACCGTGTGTGTTGACCTTGTTAAAGGGGCAATTTACCCTACGAATGCCTCTGTTTTATTACCAACGATTATACGGGACACGTTTGGCATTGAAGTTGAAGAATTACACGGAATAGCACTTAATGGATCATCACGAATCTTCATAAAGTTCTGCACAGTGGAGGCATACGAAAGGACGGTGACTCAGTACCAGGAGAAGAACATCACCGTATCATCTGGTCTGGAGGTACGCCTGCGGGATGCCTCAAAATACTACACCTGGGTGAGGATCCGCAACGTTCCTTTTGAGGCAGACGATGTAGATATCAGAGACACATTTCAAAGATATGGTGAGGTGCATGCTATAACTTTAGTTCGATGGATGGAGGGAATCTATGAAGGGTTGCCAGCTGGATCTTACACCGTCAAGATGTCTTTAAGAAGACCTATCCATCGTATTGTTGTCCTGGAGGATTTTAGGACACAGCTGTACGTGACCTACGCGGGACAACGAAAGACGTGTCGCCTGTGCGGCGCTTTTGACCACGTGGCGGCCGGATGTGGTAAAGCAGCAGCGCAGCGGCCTTAGGAATGGCAAGTAGTCACAGAGTCTCAGGCGGAACCTCTGCCGAAGACTTTGAGTGCAGCAGGCAAAGGTAATTGGGCGGACGAAGTGGAGGGCGTGTTAGAGAATTGTGTGACACTACCAGTGGCTTCGGATGCTCCCCCGCAAATGGGCCCGGAGTTGAGCAGCAGCCTGTGGGGGTGGGAGAGACCGGTGATCCACAGGAGTTATCTACGCCCCTACAGGAGATGATTAAGTCTTTCCTGGACGTGCCTGCGGAGGAGAACCCAGCTACAGACAGGAGAATTCTGATGGTTGAGAAGGACTTGATTGAGCAGATTCCAGAGCCTCTGGGGTCAGAGCCTGACATGTTGCAGTTGCTACAGGTGGAAGCTGAGGTGCACAAGGGCAATGGAAATACTGATATGGAAATTGAGGGCACATCTAGAAAGAGGGCTGGAGGCTCGTCGGATGAGGAGGTTATAACACCAGCTCAGCGTACAGGGAAGAAGACGTGGGCAGGAGTGATTAAGAAGGGGCAGGGTAGTGCACATGGGGGGAGGGGGTACAGGCGGGAAAGAGTGCACGGGAAAAGACAGAAGCAGCAAAAAGTGGAACAGACAGGACACAGAGACATAGAGGAAAGCCACCCTTTCTGAATCTTTAAGTGTCTAACGATAAACGTGAATGGCCTTAGAGCTGATGGTAAATGAGTATGGTTGGAGGATGTTTTGCGGCGTTTTAACATTGATGTGTGTTTTATTCAAGAACACAATTTCAAGTATGGCAAAGAGTTGAGGCTGAACGGTTTTAGGATGTATGTTGGTAGTTCAGGGAAATTAAAGGGTGGGGTGGCAGTGGCAGTGAGGGAGTCCAGTCCATTCCACGTGCTCAAGTGGGAAGAGGGAGGGAGGGGAGGGGAGGGGAGGGTGGTGAGGGTGGAAGGGATATGGGGTGAGATTAGAGTATGTTTTCTGGGGATATATATGCCGGCAGATAGTAACATACAGGTAAAGGTGAATTTTGTAAGGGAGGTTTTGCTTTTCTACATGCGGGGTTTACCAATGGTTTCTATAATAGGTGGGGATTGGAATTGTGTAATCAGGAATAAGGATGTGGAGCCGAGAGGGGCAGGGTGTGTGCTTGGAGTACTGAGGGATTTGTTGAGGGATGCAGGGGTTTATGACATAGTCAGGGGCGATGGGTGGAAAGTAGAGCACACGTTTATGCGGAGGGGTTATGCTGCCAGGTTGGATCGTATATATATATAACTCGAGATATAACAGTAGAACGTGTAATGACGATAGATTTAGGTTTTTCGGACCATCGTGCTGTTTTGGCAGAGATGGCATGGGAAGGGATGGTTCGTAGGTATGTGGGTTATTGGAAAATGAATGTGAGGCTACTTCAGGGAGAGGGGGAGGGGTTGTTTTTTAGGGAATGGTGAAGCAACTATGGGAGGCTCGCAAACGAAGAGGAGGATGTCTTGGAATGGTGGGAGAAGCACGCTAAATTGCAGATTAGGGAGTATTACCAGCATAGAGGAAGGGATGAGGCGAGGTGGAGGTATGGTTTACAGAAATATTTAGAGGGGCAGCTAAATGATTGTTATGGAAGGGGGAGGGGGGGCTAGACATGGAGAAATAAGAGGTTTTAAGGGAAGATTGAGGGATATAAAAAATTCTCGTTTTGATGCGATACGTGTGAGGGAGGTTTAGAGGAGGTTCTATGGGGTGACAAACCGTCAGGATGTGTTTTGAGGGATTTAGGAATAGACAACAGATGACCACGATTATGGGATTAGAGGTGTGTAAAGGGGTGGGGGGATATAGGGTGGGGCAGGTACTTAGTACACCGATGGAATGAGCAATTATGCTGATTATTGGTTTAGGGAAAATTTTAAGCAGAGGAGGGAGGAGAGAGGGAGGGAGAGATTCTGGAGAAGGAATTCGAGGTATTTTAGGGGAGGAGGAGAGTGCGGTAATAGAGGGTAGAATCAGTGAGGAGGAGGTGGAGGAGGCGATAATGGGCTTGAGTAGGGGAAAGCGCCGGGCATTGATGGAATTCCTAATGATTTTATATATACACATTGGGATTGTATGAAGGAATGTCTGGTCCGGTTGTTTAACTGTATGAAGGAAAGGGGAGTGTTGGGGGAATCGCAGGGCACGGGGGTAGTATTTTTGGTTATATAAGGGAGGGGGGGTTAAGACCTTGGGTGCTTTTAGGGCGATCTCCCTCATGTGTGCAGATTATAAAGTTTTTGCGAAGGTTTTAGGTAACCGTATGAAAAAGGTGCTTGACAGAGTCCTACATAGAGGACAGTGTGGGATTCCAGGTCGAAGTATGTGTGAGGGGCATGGAAGAATTAAGGATTTTGTGGAGGGTAGACAACGGGGGGGGATACTGGGGATTGATTGGAAGCAGGCTTATGACAGTGTAGATAGACATATGTTGTGGTGTATTTTAAAAAACAGGGTTTTGGTGATGAGATTGTGTGCTGGGCGACTACTTTGTATACGCCTGCAACGGTCAGGGTACAGGTTAATGGGAAGTTAGGGTTGCCGGTGCAGATGGGGATGGGTTTGCGACAGGGTTGCCCCTTGTCTCAAATCCTCTTTGCATGCATGCAGGACCCTTTTTATAGGCTTATAGAGGAAGGAGTGTGGGAACAGGGAGAGGTGGGTCCTGGGAGATGTGGTATTGTGGGGTATGTGGATGACACCACAGTTTTGGTAGGAGGGGAAATAGGATTGGGGAATGTGGGATGTATAATAGAGATTTTTGGTGGGGCGACAGGGATGAGGGTTAATGGAGCAAAGTCAAAGTTATTAGAAGTAGGCAGTGGGTGGGGGGGGGTTTGGGGAACAGTATGGGTGGAACGTAGTGGATAGAATTAAGATATGTGGGGTTGTGTATATGGCGGACGCTGGGAGGCACAGAGAATAATTCCAAGGAAGTAGTGAGTAGAGCGATGGGTAGGATGCGCGGGTGGAGGGCTGGGATGTAACATTGCAGCAGAGGGTGGTGGTAGTAAATACACTTGTGTACAGTAAAGTGTGGGGCGTGGCAGAAATATATCCCCTGAGGTCGTGTGATATTCAGGAACTGGAGGGGTGGTTTTGAGGTATGTGTGGGGTTAATGGGAAGCCATGCTACGGAAGGAGGTGGTGATGATGGGCGTGCGGCAGGGTGGGCTGGGTCTTATACCTTTGGACACACGAGTGAAGGCAGTGTATGTAAAGCAGCGATACTTGAGGGTGGGAGGGGAGAGGGGTAGAAGGGTGGGAGAGGTCATGAAGGATGTGCGAAAATGGTGGAAGGGAAAGGCACTACTGGAGTGTGAAGATATGGTGCGAAATTTGTTGGCAGTAAGGGAAGCAAAAAAGTAAGGGTAAGTAGGCTTGGGAGGACAGGTTGGCAGGGTACAGTGATACAGGGAGTAGCTACATACCCAATGTATGATTGAGGGGCATTTGGGAAGACTTTCGGAAGATCAGATTAAAGCCAAGGGTCGTGAAGTGGTTTATAGATTCTTTATGGAATTCTAGCTACAAGGTCAGTGCTATATAGAATGGGTTATGTAGGTGCTGGCACTTGTTGCATTGTGAGGAAGAGGAGATGGCTTTTCATGCCATATATTTTTGTGAAAACTTGGGTTTTGTGAAGGGCATGGTTAGCGAGAGTTCTGGGTATAGTGGCGGAAGGGGGGAGAAACATTTCGACTTTGAGGCTTTGCATTTTGATGTGGGAGGGGTTTCCAAGGACATTCGGAGGGCAGTGATGTATGTAGTGGCAGATTTTTTGTATGTGGTCTTGGTGCATGCGGGAGGTGGGGGGTGAATATAGGGTGCGGGCGCTTGCGGCGAGTGTGTATCGTACAGTATGCAGAAATAGGCTACTATATGGGAGGTTGTGGGTAAATAGTTTTCCCTTGAGTTATCGTAATCTGTCGGTTAGGTGTAATGTTAGGGTGGGTGTAGTTTAGAGCTGGATTGGGCTGGTTCTCCCTAAACTGGCATTCTTGTTCTTTTTTGAGATTAGTGGAGGATGGAAGGTGGAATAAAAGTGTGGCAGTGGAGCATATGGGTGTAAAGTCGTTAGGAATGAGGGGGGGCATAGGGGGGAGGGGTGAACTGGTGACATTTGGTTAAGAGACAGGGGTTTTATGACTTTCAACGTCAGGTACGAACTTGAGCATGGAAGGGAACGTGAGTTTGTGATTTTTTAATACAGATAGCATGGGGTCAGGGGATGGCAGGGGTTGGCTTTCTGAAGTGTCTTTTGCCAGGTTGGTTTTGTTAATGATTGAGGTAGTACTGCCCGGTACATGTTTTATTAGGAGCCATAAGTTATATTGTGTAACTTAGTGCGTGACAGAGTAAGTCTGATATTGCTCTGGAACATTGTTAATAAATATATATATCTTGTTGAACATAATACATAAAAAATGGGAATATGTATTAGTGAGTGAGTTACAATTTCTAGTGTACTGTTACCATATTAGTTGGTATTCTTCACTTTGTCAAATAATTACTATCTATATATTGTTATAAGTTATTTATGTTAGTTCTTATTTTATACGTTTTAAGTGAACAAATGTAAGGTGTTGTGACATCTAGTGCAAGTGACATTTATCTTGCACTGGGGAAAAGGGGAAGTGTAAAGTAAATATGATTGGATCATAACGAAATGTCATTGGATATATGTACACTGTATTTAGAAGACGGGAAGGATTGTGAGGATTGTCAGTATATGTATTAATTCTTATGTAAATTTCATGGAAACTCAGGTGATAATAATGTACACCTATTAGTCGGATGTATAAGTATTGATATTATTATGCTTATTGTAATATAATTTGATTGATGAAATGTATAATCTGGTTTTTAGCTTTGGAGTAAAGAGATAAAAAGCATAGGGGATGGGGGATATTTTTGTAAGCACAAAGATGAATCAGCAGTATGTATTTAGAAATGTAACAATTTTATTTTCTGTGGTGGAGACGATAAGGGGTTTCAATATTCCTTTATGTTATTGAACTTTAATGTATTTTTAAATTCAATGACTGATGGAGGTTATGAGTGGTGACAGCAGACACAGTTACTAGCATGTGGGGGGGGGGTGAAGAGTCAGCGGTAGTGTATTAAATCCACCACCGTGCACGATATTGATTGTTATCATGGGGTATATGAGGGTTAGGGTGTGGATTGGTTTCTTTGGTGGATGTGTGCATCATGTTCAGACTTTTCTTGTATTATTAGTCAGCCTTTTAGATGGCTGGATTTGTGTTTATACATGTTGTCAATGATTGTCCTTAATGCTCTATATAATGTATAAGAGATGTCAATGAGTATACTCAGGTGAAAGTGGTATGTTTTTCAAGGGGGGGGGGGGAGTGTAAGCATTACTAGGTAGGACTATCGTTTTTATTATAAGACCATCTTTTCACGTGAAGCACAGTACATAAAAGTAGTGTTTGATTGGAGTGCAGCAGCCAATTCTGATGTCATTATATAAGTGCTTCTTTGGTATTTGTGTAGTCACTGCAGATTATCGTTTTACTGCCTGTATCTTGTTACATATTGATTATGTACCCATATATTTTTTGTACCTGAGTTTTAAATAAAATATAAAAAAAAATTTACAGACTAATCAAAGGGGGAGATGAGCAGTTAAGAAATCTATATATTTAATTAAAGAGAAATTAGAAAGGAATAAGAAAAGCAAAAAATATCATGAGGTTAAAGCCACAAGGGATTAGATGATTAACCTAAAAGGTTTCTTTCAGGTATATAAAAGATTAGGGACAAAACAGGCCCACTCGCAAGCTACTAGGATCAGCTCACTGACAGTGACAAAAAATGTGTGGAATTTTTAACACTTATTTCCTCTCAGTTTTTATGCAGGAAGATGCCAGCGAAATTCTAGAAATAATAAATTAAGTAGAACAGGACGAAAATAAGTTATGCACGATCAGTCACAAGTGACATGGTTCTCAGACAAATAGATAAATTAAAACCTAACAAATCCCAAGGCCCTGATGAACTATGGGGTATTAGCCACCCAGGATAAGCTGGTGGGGTGTTAGCCACCCAGGATAAGCTGGTGGGGTGTTAGCCACCCAGGATAAGCTGGTGGGGTGTTAGCCACCCAGGATAAGCTGGTGGGGTGTTAGCCCACCAGGATAAGTGGTGGGGTGTTAGCACCCAGGATAAGCTGGTGGGGTGTTAGCCACCCAGGATAAGCTGGTGGGGTGTTAGCCACCCAGGATAAGCTGGTGGGGTGTTAGCCACCCAGGATAAGCTGGTGGGGTGTTAGCCACCCAGGATAAGCTGGTGGGGTGTTAGCCACCCAGGATAAGCTGGTGGGGTGTTAGCCCACCAGGATAAGCTGGTGGGGTGTTAGCCACCCAGGATAAGCTGGTGGGGTGTTAGCCACCCAGGATAAGCTGGTGGGGTGTTAGCCACCCAGGATAAGCTGGTGGGGTGTTAGCCACCCAGGATAAGCTGGTGGGGTGTTAGCCACCCAGGATAAGCTGGTGGGGTGTTAGCCACCCAGGATAAGCTGGTGGGGTGTTAGCCACCCAGGATAGCTGGTGGGGTGTTAGCCACCCAGGATAAGCTGGTGGGGTGTTAGCCACCCAGGATAAGCTGGTGGGGTGTTAGCCACCCAGGATAAGCTGGTGGGGTGTTAGCCACCCAGGATAAGCTGGTGGGGTGTTAGCCACCCAGGATAAGCTGGTGGGGTGTTAGCCACCCAGGATAAGCTGGTGGGGTGTTAGCCACCCAGGATAAGCTGGTGGGGTGTTAGCCACCCAGGATAAGCTGGTGGGGTGTTAGCCACCCAGGATAAGCTGGTAGGGTGTTAGCCACCCAGGACTGTCTTATTCCCATTGTGATCCTTCAGTCTTGTCTCCCAGGATGCCATCCACACCAGTTAACACCCAGGTACCTACCTACTACCAGGTGAACAAGGACAGCAGGTGTAAGAAAACACCGAACACTACCACCCAGTCAGGGATCCAACCCCGGACACTCAGTGTGCGAGACGAGTGTTAAACACCAAGCTACAGGACACCTAGCTCAGGGGATGGCCCATTAATTAAATTTATTTAAGCACAGGTACATACAAGTACAATTATCATACATAATGTAAATTACCCAAGATAGCCCTTAAGTCAGTGACATATTTCCACTTGGGTCCCTTGATTTCCACTGGGGTTCTTAATTTCATACACAAATCTTCATTCATCACAACTTCAGTTTATTTAGAGGTATCTTAGTAAAATATGTTAGGAGAATGAAATAAGGGCAACTTACCATTCCTTAGTCAGCTATCCTCACCAACAACTGTTTTCTTCTTGTTAATTAACAGTAAATTTCTACCTCCTTAACCCAACCACAAACTGCTTTTATAACTAAAAGACGCTTTTCCACATATGTTCACAAAGATAGGGGAAAAACGTGAGGAAACGGAGCCAGTATTCCCGGAGCAGCAACATATAACCTCCCAAGTCAGTGTCCTGGCATACACTGTTGTTATTCTTGCTGTCTTCTGGTTTATAGGGCACCACAGCTGTCACCGTTGAGACTCCTGCGGTCCGTAATCGGGAAAAGAAATATTGTCCCAATCTTGGTGACAATGGGTCAGGCAACAAGATTCCGTTCGTAGCTAGAAATAAGAGTACTTTCAGATTAAATGAGATGGATTCCTGGCAGAGGCAGGGGTCTTCACTACTGGTTCAGCAACTGGGTTCTCTCAGGCGGTAGAAATCCACAGCGAAAATAAGGCGCTTCCGACTTCTGCGCAAATCTTTGTCGAGTGTGGACGTCTAACTCTCACCAGAATATGTGAAAAAAAACCTCGCTCTCTCTGGAAAGCTTGTCTTTATCTTATTTTGTCCGCCGGACACTTAGAGGGGAAACACCTTTTATCGACTCCATTTTTTTCCACTCGACGGAACCAGTAAGAAGCCGGTAACTGAACTCAGGTGAGGGTGTTGATGTCCCACTAAGGGTCTAGGGCTAGGCAATGGGGGCCCATCTTTCCTAACTGAATTTTTTGTTCCTGTTTTTCTTTTTCAAGGGAAAATTCTTTTCCTTTCCCATTCATTGCCCAGCTTTGAGGACTTCCATTCCAGCCTTGGTTGCTGTGTGGGCTTCTTGCTGTCGAAAGGGATCGGTGACATTTTCTCCGTTCTCTCTGAGAGGCTTGTTCTTATCTTATTGTACCCGCTTGGAGCTTTATGAGGGCACCATTCATCTAGTTTAGTTGTGTTGCCTAAGCGGCATATTTTACAATTACTTCCTATAGTTGATAATACAATGCAGTATCCATTTTTCAGCACTGCGGGTATTTCTTTAACAGTTTTCATGGGAAGCCGGTAACTAAACTCAGGTGAGGGTGCGAACGTCCCTCCCTGTTGCAGTCTAGGCAAGGGGGGCTCTTAATACAGATAAAACCTAGATAAGATTTTGTTCGGATTTATAACCCCTGAGGGTTAGCCACCCAGGATAACCCCCAAAAAAGTCAGTACATCATCGAGGAACTGTTAGAGGTGGCCCGTGGCCTGGCTGGCAACGTTCTGGCTTCACATACTTACCTGTCAGCGGTTCGATCCCCGGCAGGGGTAAAAACATTGGGCATACTTCCTTACACCTGCTGTCCCGTTCACCTAGCAAGCAAGTAGGTACCTGGGTATTAGACGCCTGGTGTGGGTCGCATCCTGAGGGACAAGATTGAGGACCCCACTGGAAATAAGACAGTCCCTCGATGAAGCATTGCCTCACCTGGGTTATCTTGGATGGCTAACCCTCCGGGGTTAAAAATCCGAACAAACTCTTATTTGTCTGTTTTATTTCTATTGGGAGTCCTTTACTCTTATCCCCCGGAATGCGACCCACACCAGTCGACTAACACCCAGGTACCTATTTACTTGCTAGGTGAACGGGACAGTAGGTGTAAGGAAACACAACCAATGTTTCCACCCTTGTCGGGGATCGAATCACGAACACCGTGTGTAAGGCGAGAGTGATGCCATTAGAATTCACAGAACAGGAGAAATATTCACAAACACTAATTTCAGGCCGAAGGCGAGTCGAACCTACGAACCTTGGAACAGGGTACGCAGTGGTCTGCTCACTCTATCACATTAATAATAATAATAATAAAGTTTATTTCTTTGTAAAGGTTACAATGTGTAATTACAATTTTGATTTGCTAAGTACAAAGCTAGCCACTATCATGCCCAGGCATTTCGGGCAAACTAATCCATCATTACACTAACTGAAACCTGGCTAAAGCCTGATAGTACAGATGTCTATGCCATTCCTGGTTACACAGCCATACACAACTGTAGGCCAGACCAACAAGGGGGTGGCACAGCCATATACTACTCAGACCAACTAGAATGTATCACTAATACTTGCACAAGGGATGAACATGGGGAATATATAATAGCCAAATTCAAATCCAAATACCTACAAAAACCTCTCACATTGATAAACATCTACAGAGTTCCACAGTCAAACATTAGCCAATTTAGTCAAAACCTAGGAAGTATGATAACTGATGCACGCATGAACAAAGATCACTTACTACTCTCAGGTGACTTCAATATAAATCTCCTGCAAGACCAGGACCCACACGTTACTGAATTCACAAACACAATGAGTAACTGTATGTTGCTACCAACAGTAACAAAACCTACAAGAGTTACAGAGACTAGTGTTTCCCTACTTGACCACATCTGGACCAACACCATATCCCCTTTAAAATCAGGCATAATTACAGATAATACCACAGACCACTACCCGACTTTCCTCATAACAACTCTTGGTAAATTACCCCAAGACACTACTAAAGTCACCTTCAGACTTCACAATGAGGCAGCCATTAATAACTTCACAACAGCAGTAGCAAACATTGACTGGCACACTGAGCTAGAAATCTATACAGATATTGACGAATGTATTAATAATTTTCTTAAAAAGACTCAATACCTCTATAACAAGCACTGCCCTAAAAAAACTAAACAGATGACAGCTAAGAGACTGAACAGTCCCTGGCTAACACCCAGCATTCTCAAATCCATAAATACAAAACACCAATATGAAAAACAGTACAGAATGGGTCACATAACCAGGGGACCAAACAAAAGTTACTCGTCAATCCTAACCAGCCTGAAAGAAGGGCAAAAAAATTGTATTATGAGAACAGATTATCCAACTTACGGGTGATATAAAAAGACCTGGAAAACCCTATCAGAAATTCTAGGAACAAAAAAGATATCCGAAATAGCGAAATAAAATTAGCAAATCGATAAACCCCAACTCCCACAACAGAAACAGCAAACAGACTCAATGATTTCTTCTCCACTATAGGACAAAACCTTGCCAAAAAAATCCCAAGCTCAGATCCCCCACCAAATGACTACTTCACGGCAACTACCCGAACACACTTTTCCCTAGCTCCGACTAACCCATACGAAGTCTCCTTATTTCAACACACTAAAAAAAAGGCAGGAGATTTAATACCTTACCACCCTTTATATACAAAAAAGTGTCACAAGTGCTATCACCAATCATTGCAACACTCTTTAACAAATCCATTAATCCTCACCTTCCCCACAGTACTCAAAATAGCAAGGGTCACCCCCATCCACAAAGGGGAGACCAAACAGGGGTTGAAAAACTAGTATTTGGCCAATATCCAACTTACACCCCCTCTCAAAAATCTTCGAAAAATTAATTCATAAACGAATCTACTCCTACCTTATCTCCCAAAACATACTCAAACCCTGCCAATTTGGTTCAGGCCTAATAAAAATACTAATGATGCTATTATACACATGCTAGAACATATATAAATAACAAAAAAGGGACAATACCGTGACTGGAACGATTTCACAAATAACCCGCCATAAAAGACAGAAGCTTACGACGACGTTTCGGTCCGACTTGGACATGACCATTGACTTGTCAATGGTCCAAGTCGGACCGAAACGTCGTCGTAAGCTTCTGTCTTTTATGTGCGGGTTATTTGTGTATAGAACATATATACACTGCAATAGAGAAAAAAGAAGTCCCACTGGGGATCTTCATTGACTTACGTAAAGCTTTTGATACAGTTGGGCCATGACCCTTTCTCCACGTAAAATTGTCACACTATGGTATAAGAGGGCCTCCCTCAACTACCTCAAGTCATACCTCAGCAACAGAAGCCAATATGTGTATGCAAATGGGGCAAACTCCTCTGCACAACCAATTACAGTTGGTGTCCCACAGGGAAGTGTCCTTGGCCCTCTTCTCTTTCTCCTATACATAAATGACCTACCAAATGCTTCGCAATTACTCAAACCCACACTATTTGCAGATGACACTACATACGTCTTCTCCCACCCGAGCCCAGTCACGCTAAACCAATTACTGTAAATTAACGAATTTACAGAAAATATTTTCCCTGGATGAGAACTAAAACTTACACTAAACATTGACAAAACCTACTTCATTCAGTTTGGTAACAGAGCTACAGATGTCCCTCTTAACATAATGATAAGGGAAATAAACCTATCACAAAGCTAACAGAGGGAAAATTCTTGGGAATCCACCTTGATAATAGACTAAATTTCATACACATTTTACAACAAATTTTCTAAAAAAAATTTCCAAGACTGTAGGCATACTATCGAAGTACGGTACTATGCTCCACAGTCAGCCCCCCTGGCCCTATATCACTCTCTTATTACCCTATTCACCTATGGAATTTGTGCATGGGGCTCAACAACAAGTAACCATCTCAGCCCACTAATTACCCAACAAAAGGCTGCAGTTAGAATGATAACAAATTCTCACTATAGGCAGCACACTCCACCAATATTCAATACACTAAACCTCCTCACCATACAAAACATCCATATTACTACTGCACCTTTTTACATACATAGAAAAACTTAACTCTGATATTAACCCCCCCCTCAAACATCTCCTTCCCAAACCCTCAACAAAAACACATGACAAAAACACAAGGCACAGATCACTCTTTGATGTTCTCGTGTCCATCTCACACTATGTAAAAACTCAATGCACATAAAAGGCCCTAAAATCTGGAATTCATTACCTGTAAATATAAAAAAAACACTACCTGTTTATAAATTCAAGTCTCTCTCAAAGATCACTTACTCACCCAAAACCAAATAAATACTGAATAACTGAACCTTTTAAATTGTATATCTTAAATGTTTCTCACAATTATATCACATAAATGTTAAACCTAAAACCCAATCTAACTTTATTATTTTTTAAATACACTACCTAACAGAATACTCCATTCTACTGAATGTACAACAATGCATACAACCATATGACCTGTCTTTGTAATACTCACTTGTGCTTTATAGTAACCTGTTTACATTAATGTTTTATCACTGATTTCATCATTGCTTAGTTAATCTTAAGTTAATTTTAAGCCAGCCCGTAATGCTATGCATAGTTTACCTGGAGTTTACCTGGAGAGAGTTCCGGGGGTCAACGCCCCCGCGGCCCGGTCTGAGACCAGGCCTCCTGGTGGATCAGAGCCTGATCAACCAGGCTGTTGCTGCTGGTCTGCACGCAAACCAACATACGAGCCACAGCCCGGCTGATCCGGAACTGACTTTAGGTGCTTGTCCAGTGCCAGCTTGAAGACTGCCAGGGGTCTGTTGGTAATCCCCCTTATGTGTGCTGGGAGGCAGTTGAACAGTCTCGGGCCCCTGACACTTATTGTATGGTCTCTTAACGTGCTAGTGACACCCCTGCTTTTCATTGGGGGGATGGTGCATCGTCTGCCAAGTCTTTTGCTTTCGTAATGAGTGATTTTCGTGTGCAAGTTCGGTATAGTCCCTCTAGGATTTTCCAGGTGTATATAATCATGTATCTCTCCCTCCTGCGTTCCAGGGAATACAGGTTTAGGAACCTCAAGCGCTCCCAATAATTGAGGTGTTTTATCTCCGTTATGCGCGCCGTGAAAGTTCTCTGTACATTTTCTAGGTCGGGCAATTTCACCTGCCTTGAAAGGTGCTGTTAGTGTGCAGCAATATTCCAGCCTAGATAGAACAAGTGACCTGAAGAGTGTCATCATGGGCTTGGCCTCCCTAGTTTTGAAGGTTCTCATTATCCATCCTGTCATTTTTCTAGCAGATGCGATTGATACAATGTTATGGTCCTTGAAGGTGAGATCCTCCGACATGATCACTCCCAGGTCTTTGACGTTGGTGTTTCGCTCTATTTTGTGGCCAGAATTTGTTTTGTACTCTGATGAAGATTTAATTTCCTCATGTTTACCATATCTGAGTAATTGAAATTTCTCATCGTTGAACTTCATATTGTTTTCTGCAGCCCACTGAAAGATTTGGTTGATGTCTGCCTGGAGCTTTGCAGTGTCTGCAATGGAAGAACACTGTCATGCAGATTCGGGTGTCATCTGCAAAGGAAGACACGGTGCTGTGGCTGACATCCTTGTCTATGTCGGATATAAGGATGAGGAACAAGATGGGAGCGAGTACTGTGCCTTGTGGAACAGAGCTTTTCACCGTAGCTGCCTCGGACTTACTCTGTTGACGACTACTCTCTGTGTTCTGTTAGTGAGGAAATTATAGATCATCGACCGACTTTTCCTGTTATTCCTTTAGCACGCATTTTGTGCGCTATTACGCCATGGTCACACTTGTCGAAGGCTTTTGCAAAGTCTGTATATATTACATCTGCATTCTTTTTGTCTTCTAGTGCATTTAGGACCTTGTCGTAGTGGTCCAATAGTTGAGACAGACAGGAGCGACCTGTTCTAAACCCATGTTGCCCTGGGTTGTGTAACTGATGGGTTTCTAGATGCGTGGTGATCTTGCTTCTTAGGACCCTTTCAAAGATTTTTATAATATGGGATGTTAGTGCTATTGGTCTGTAGTTCTTTGCTGTTGCTTTACTGCCCCCTTTGTGGAGTGGGGCTATGTCTGTTGTTTTTAGTAACTGTGGGACGACCCCCGTGTCCATGCTCCCTCTCCATAGGATGGAAAAGGCTCGTGATAGGGGCTTCTTGCAGTTCTTGATGAACACAGAGTTCCATGAGTCTGGCCCTGGGGCAGAGTGCATGGGCATGTCATTTATCGCCTGTTCGAAGTCATTTGGCGTCAGGATAACATCGGATAGGCTTGTGTTAATCAAATTTTGTGGCTCTCTCATAAAAAATTCATTTTGATCTTCGACTCTCAGTCTGGTAGTTGGCTTGCTAAAAACTGAGTCATATTGGGACTTGAGTAGCTCACTCATTTCCTTGCTGTCATCTGTGTAGGACCCATCTTGTTTAAGTAGGGGCCCAATACTGGACGTTGTTCTCGATTTTGATTTGGCATAGGAGAAGAAATACTTTGGGTTTCTTTCGATTTCATTTATGGCTTTTAGTTCTTCCCGCGATTCCTGACTCCTAAAGGATTCTTTTAGCTTAAGTTCGATGCTTGCTATTTCTCTGACCAGTGTCTCCCTACGCATTTCAGATATATTGACCTCTTTTAGCCGCTCTGTTATTCTTTTCCGTCGCCTGTAAAGGGAGCTCCTGTCTCTTTCTGTTTTACATCTACTCCTCCTTTGGCATACTGCTCTTACCTGTATTTGTTGTACCTCTGTATGTGTGCTCAAATTTTTAAATAAATATATAGTAACTAATTAAAACTAGATAAGATAATAGTACACAGTAATTATACTTAAAACTAAACAAGGAATAGTGGTTAGCAGTTTTACAATTTTACTTGAACTTAATACAATCTTATTTAAACTTAGTACAAAATCTAACTTACAAGTAATGGTGCAGGTGGTAATATTTTATGGAATGGCAGAATTAAAAGCCAGGAGGTCACATGATAAGGCTAATTAGCAGATGTTATGGTAGATTTGGTTAATATTGAGAATTATAAACCCAGAGGTCACATAAAACTAGTTAGCAGATGTTTGGCTGATTTGGTTAATATTGTGAGATAAGATGATTTTTTAGCTAAAGCTAGACATCTGGTCCAAAGCAGCCAGCATTCAGGAAGGAGGTTCATAGGTTCGAGTCTCCTTCGTTGGTTGATGCATACATGCTTGGGATGAGATAAAAAGCTGAAAGCCACCTTCCTGAATGTTCACTACTTGGACCAAACGTCTAACGTTAGCTGGGCGCCAATGTGCATATTATATATAATATATATATATATATTATATATATATATATATATATATATATATATATATATATATATATATATATATATATATTATATATATATATATATTATATATATATATATATATTTATGCAAAACAACCACTCTGAAAGAATAGAGAAATTCCAAGCGCTTTCGTGGCTACTCACATTATCAAGGAACTATGAAAGTAAAGCATCCAAGGAAGCTATATAAGGGGTCTGGCCAGCACATCACTATCAGATCTCACAACGGTTAAAACACGTGACGCGCGCCGACCCAACTTGGATAGGTGCTGGCCAGACCCCTTATATAGCTTCCTTGGATGCTTTACTTTCATAGTTCCTTGATAAAGCGCTTGGAATTTCTCTATTCTTTCAGAGTAGTTGTTTTGCATATTTTGAAATCACCTGTTTACTGTGATCTTATTGCATATATATATATATATATATATATATATATTATATATATATATATATATATATATATATATATATATATATATATATATATATATATATATATATTATATATTTATTTATTTTGGAACCTTGGTATTTGAACTTAATTAGTTCATAGGTGGTGTTCGAACTGTGAAAAGTTTGATGTCCGAAACAGGATTTCCCAGGCATTAATTATCAACCTGGCACACTGGAATGTGCTGAAGTTATTGTTCCATATGTCTCTAAGAGTTAGCTCAGTATCAGAGGTCACTTCAAAGCACTTCTGAAACAGAGCTTGCGGTGTATATTATATAGACAGACATGCTTCAGTTTCATTGCCTTAGTTACAAACCTCGTATCTGTCGAAGTACCATAATTTAGATGAAATATGGCGTGTATTGCCTAGGTAGTAGGTTGGTAAACAGCAACTACCCAGGGAGGTACTACCGTCCTGCCAAGTGAGTGTAAAATAAAAACCTGTAATTGTTTTATATGATAGTAGGATTGCTAGTGTCTTTTGTCTGTCTCATAAACATGCAAGATTACAGGTATGTCTTGTTACTTCTACTTGCACTTAGGTCACACTACACATACATGTACAAGCATATATATACACACCCCTCTGGGTATTCTTCTATTTTCTTTCTATGACCGCGGGTTCAATCCCGGCCGGGGGTATGGTTTAGTTCTTGTTTATTTCCTCTTATCTCCATGGGGAAGTGAAACAGAATTCTTCCTCCATAAGCCATGCGTGTTGTAAGAGGCGACTAAGATGCCGGCAGCAAGGGGCTAGTAACCCCTTCTCCCATGTAAATTACTAAATTTAAAAGAGAAACTTTCGTTTTTCTTTTTGGGCCACCCTGCCTCGGTGGGATATGGCCGGTGTGTTGAAAGAAAGAAATGGCGTGTTTTGGTGTGTTTTTTGTATATTTGATAAAGTCTACTACAACAAACGTCATAATAAAGCTTACTATAAACATAGTATCTTGATCTTAATTTAAGTAGAAATAAGAAATGTGCATGTACGTACACTACGATGTCTATCTTAGTATATACATAAAGAATGATTAGTATCTCTTAGTGCATATACAGAGTTTATGTAATTATTATTTCAGGGATAAAGAACTTGACGGGTAATGTACAGGTAAGATGCAACTCTAATGATCCTAGTACATTTTATAGGCTTTCAATTTAACTATGGGTTTTCTGTATGCACATTAAATGTCATCATTGTTGTACAAACATTGTATTATGCTGAAATAAAGTTATTATTATTCTTAAGTTTGAAGTTAGTTTCGAGCACATGAAGCTTCAAGTGATTCACTAGTTAGGTCAGGTTGACAGCAATGTTGTTAGGTCATCACAACCTCTATCATTGCTCTTGACTTAAACTTTTATTACTTGCTAGTAGGGGCAATGAACTTCTGGATGACCATTGTTTAACCCAGACACTCCATCTTTGTGAAGGTAATGATTTAAGGGTCTGACAGAAGTGCTTGTTGATTAAGACAGGTTAGTGGTTATTTATAATTGTTAAAAATTAAGAATTTTTTCTTTACAATTAGTTTTTCTTCAGAGGTCCGACTTGAATGTTGGCGAAGATCTCTTGATCAAGGAACTGGCACTATCC
This sequence comes from Cherax quadricarinatus, assembly GCF_026875155.1. Classification (NCBI taxonomy): domain Eukaryota; kingdom Metazoa; phylum Arthropoda; class Malacostraca; order Decapoda; family Parastacidae; genus Cherax; species Cherax quadricarinatus. The sequence continues at coordinate 3,907,282 of NC_069436.1, read as the reverse complement.
TCCCTTCCTTGAATACTACCCTCAAGGAAGGTTCCTTGATGCTGGTGAGGGGCTCTTGATCTAGGGAATGGGATCTGTGCTCCAGTTTCCTGAATTAACCCTGAATACCTTCCATCCCCCCCCCCCCCGACATGCACTGTATAATCCTCGAATAAAACTTGATTACTGATCACTTTCCAGACTGCATTATATTGCTCTATCAAGAGGGAAGATCTTGTATATTAAAGTTCAAGCTAAGGCATATTGAATTTTATGGACATCTTGTGATTGTGCAAGAGGGGGGTCTCATATCTAGTAGAAAGAATCTGGGTGTGTTGCTGTCTACAATAATTTGGGACACTAATTATACACCCAACGACAATCTAAACGGTGTAGCCATGAATGGCGTCATTTTTTTTTAATTGTTTGCCATCATGAAGGTCAATTAAGATTTAATTTATCTTCCTATACCCACTGATGTCTTTCTTGATCTTATTTGCCTTGTGTAGAGTACAACTTTTGTTTTCCTTTAAATACACATTTTATTCTCAAACCTTCATGTTGCTATGAGCTCTCCTGTTCTTACTAATCTTTATAAGGAATATTTTAAAACTCTTTTACTTCCTGTTATTGGGGTGTGCCGATTCCCCGGCTTTGTGATACAAATTATATCTTGTTCTTTGGCTACATGAATATCGACTATTTAGCTTTCCTCACTATGCTCCATCAAGAAGTGTTATTTCTTTTTCTGTGACTTTTGCATTTGTGATCTTCAGTTTCTCGACACAAATTTATACTCTACAGTTATTTCTCTGGCCTTTTCTACCTTTCAGATTCCAAAAACTTCCTACAGATACAAATATGTAAATAGTTCATTACCATTATAACTTGGGTGACCATCTGACATGCACGGCACTGACATAGTATTGAAACACTGGAATTTCTTATTTTGGAGGTTATCTTCTCTACAGGCATATTATTACAATCTAAACTGTGCTAAACCCACAAGGGTCTCTATAGGCATAAAATAGGACATAGTATGTGTTTACGCCATAATGATGTCAAATTAGGTTAAATATTTTGTATCTGCATAAATTAGTTTTTGGTTGCTGGGGTTGGTTTTGTTTCAGAACTGAACTGGTTACCTTGAGGAAGGGGGGGCATATCCTGAGGTACTTGCAATTGTCATTAACACTAATGGTCTGTTTATTTTAGAATCCCTAAGATGAAGTTGATGTATGTAGTAGTAGTGGCTCTGACTTCTCTGGTCACTTCCAAGACTGTAGATCTTCCAGATAATGTGCACACACATCCGTCTCTTCTGAGGGAAGTTATAAACATCAGTAAAGATATTCAGAGCATCTCCAGGTAAACTTGTAATGTCCAGAAAAATGGTTTGTGAATTTTGTTTCATATCCAGTCAAGACATTTTAGTCTTGATTTAATTTTTTTTTTTCAGAAAGGGACTAGAATACTACTTGATCAACTATGGTCCTCTTGTTAAAGTGTTTGTCACTGATTTCATGGACACTTTCGGTGTAGCCAGAAACTTGCAGCTTGCCATCCCAATCATTGTTAAGGTGAGACTCGTTGCAGTAAGTAGAACAAAAAAATTTAGTGAATAGTATAGCAAGACATTCAATATTTGTTTGATATTAAAATTTACTGGGAATTTTAGATTTGTATAAGAAAGTACAGTAGCAAAATGTACATTTAATGTCCTAACCTTGTATGGGACACAGTACTGTAAAGGGTTGCTGATACATTTAAGTGTATATTGTCATAACTGATAATGCTCGTCTGATCTCTTCCGAGTGTATGCATCATATTTTGCATAGTAGCACTAATGACTTAGTTTGTGAACCCTTTAATCATATCTTGAATATTAAAGAAATTTAAAAGAAACTGGACCGAGTACAGTCACAAAAGTGACTTAATAGGGTAGAACAATAGGTTTTTTGCTGGTACCTTTAAAATTAGATACCCATTGATACTTTGGCAAACTCCATCCTCAGGATTTGAAATCTGTGATATGCAAACATTAACCATGCATGCCTTTATCATTATGACTACTGCATTTGCTGGGTAATGCTGCACAAGTGTCTTAGTGCTTTGAGACTAGAAATTATGAAGACAAAATTTGACAAGATGGCTTGTATGGGAAAGGGTATGCTTCAATTCCTTTGGTAATAAGGTCATCATCAGCATAGATATTTCCCTTCAGGGATTAGTAGTTTTAAAAAATGATGCATTTTTATAAATCTGATGACTTCTGATAAGTTTCTACTTGTCATAATCTAAAGTAGTATATATTACATAAAGTAAAAGGACACAAGTGCAACTAATGCGACATTTTATTGCGGCAACGTTTCGTTCTCCAGGAGCTTTGTCAAGCTGTTACAAAAAATACATGGACACAGAGGGTATATATAGGCTTAGTGAGGTGCAATACTAGTGGTAGTAGTAGTGATAAAAGTTGTAGTAGTGATACAATATGGTAGAACAATTGTATCACTACTACTACTACCACTAGTATTGCACCTTACTCTAAGCCTATATATACCCTCTGTGTCCATGTATTGTTTGTAATGGCTTGACAAAGCTCCTGGAGAGCAAAACGATGCTACAGTAAAATCACATTAGTTGCACTTGTGTCCTTTTACTTTACATATTGTTGGTAATTCTACCAACATACATACAATATATATTACATTGAAAACTAAGCACTAAACCTACTAATCCATAATCTAAAGAGTACACAAGATACAGTAATATGGTTTTTTCTTCCATCCCCTTTTTCCCTTTTAGGGTCCTTTAGCTGTAGTGAAAGGGCTCTTGATAAAAGTAATTGGACCTCTTCTCCCCTCAGATATAATCTAATTCCTCCCTCAATCTTCTTTTGGTCTCCTTACCTAGTCTTCTACTGTCTCTGGTTTTATTTTTTTTTTTATCACACTGGCCGATTCCCACCAAGGCAGGGTGGCCCGAAAAAGAAAAACTTTCACCATCATTCACTCCATCACTGTCTTGCCAGAAGGGTGCTTTACACTACAGTTTTTAAACTGCAACATTAACACCCCTCCTTCAGAGTGCAGGCACTGTACTTCCCATCTCCAGGACTCAAGTCCGGCCTGCCGGTTTCCCTGAATCCCTTCATAAATGTTACTTTGCTCACACTCCAACAGCACGTCAAGTATTAAAAACCATTTGTCTCCATTCACTCCTATCAAACGTGCTCATGCATGCCTGCTGGAAGTCCAAGCCCCTCGCACACAAAACCTCCTTTACCCCCTCCCTCCAACCTTTCCTAGGCCGACCCCTACCCCGCCTTCCTTCCACTACAGACTGATACACTCTTGAAGTCATTCTGTTTCGCTCCATTCTCTCTACATGTCCGAACCACCTCAACAACCCTTCCTCAGCCCTCTGGACAACAGTTTTGGTAATCCCACACCTCCTCCTAACTTCCAAACTACGAATTCTCTGCATTATATTCACACCACACATTGCCCTCAGACATGACATCTCCACTGCCTCCAGCCTTCTCCTCGCTGCAACATTCATCACCCACGCTTCACACCCATATAAGAGCGTTGGTAAAACTATACTCTCGTACATTCCCCTCTTTGCCTCCAAGGACAAAGTTCTTTGTCTCCACAGACTCCTAAGTGCACCACTCACTCTTTTTCCCTCATCAATTCTATGATTCACCTCATCTTTCATAGACCCATCCGCTGACACGTCCACTCCCAAATATCTGAATACGTTCACCTCCTCCATACTCTCTCCCTCCAATCTCTGGTTTTAACACCTTTAAATAACATCTGTGTTGAATTGTGAAAATTCAGCTAGACAGAAAAAGGTATCATTATTGGCTTTGTCTTAACATAGATTCTATTGGTAGTGCTGTGGCGGGTTCCACTCGCCTGATGGAAACTAGTTATCATTGGCATATTGGGTAACACTCCTGTAAGACACTGGGTGGCCACCTGGAAAATTCTCTAATGGCAGAAGTATTACTAGAGGGGAGGGGGAAGGTTGCCTGTGAATTGGTGACACCTGAAAGTGCACTTGTGCTTAACAATATTATTCATTCTCTAATTTATTTGAACTCGACCTCACTATGCAATTGCCCATGTTGTTGAAAAGTGGTATGCTCTACTTTTCCTTTCATCTTCCTTTTCCTTAACTAGCATGCAGACTGATTTAATCCTTACCTATGCCAGTCCTTTTTTGGGGCAATTTTTTTTTACTCTATATGCTGAGGTGGGTCACAATGGCTGGTGCAGAGTGCAGTTGCTGTTTTTCTCTTGCCTGTCTTTAACACTAGTTCCTACACTAAGTCCCTCCACTCTCATCTGCTTCTCTTCACTAGCCTTCTAATTTGAATGGATTATATACTATACTTCCATTATGACATCAGACAGTGTTGATCCTGGTGGCAGTTAGTGTAAATTGGTCACAACATGCACCATACCTCTTGGTGTTCCTCGTGATTCATCCTCTAAAATTGCTTAAAATCTTCCCCTCTGTTCTCTGGAGCCACACCTTCTATCCTCCAGACCTTCAGTAAGCGTGTTTGGCAGTACAGGACTTCTTTGCTTAATGTCATTTCATCATAACGTTTGAGAAAAAGAAGTACGTCAATTTCTGGTGAGGAAAGGGATATATGGGAAGAATTTTTAAATATCTGGATGGAGGACATGAATTGACATACCTGTCCATGTTCACTAATGGTCATACAAATGAAAGTGTTAAGTTTATTTAAAGATCTAAAGAAAAAACAGGGTTCTAGTGCTGAAAGTGAAACCTCCATGGTAAGTTGTGGTTGGTTTGAATGTTTTATGAAATGTTTAAAACTACATAACATACAAATATGTACCAGGAGAAGAGTGCAAGTGCTGATGAAGCTGCAACTGCTTACCCAACTTTACTATTATCGACTTCCTCCATTATGGCTGTTTGTATTTGGTTTTTATGATGTGTAGCATTTTTCTTGCAAAAATCTGAAAAACATTAAATGTTCCTAAAAATAATTAAAGTATCAGTAATGAGTAAATACACAACTTTATAGCTCACCAGAATGACATACTCCATAGTCATAGCATCTGCAGTACTACTGCCCTCCCTCTTGGCTTTTCCTTCATGTAGGAACTTAACTCATTGTTTATCTCAGTTAGCCTATTGTAAAATTTGTTATACATCATTTCTCTTAAAGTTGCCGTTTCCAAAAACCTACTGACATTAAGCGAGGACTTCCTGTATCATAAATGCGCTAGTTTTGTTTAAAGGTCCATGTTCAAGGCAGTTACCATTAGAACTGAACCAAGAATTTGCTAGCTTACAAAGATGTAATGCATGTGCTAAGTTGACTAAATCAACCTGGTCATCTTGTCCCTAAAAGGTTCTTGTCAGTTTGCACAACCTGCTTAACTTTTCTTACAGTTGATGGACAAGCCGTTTGCCTACATTTAGACTAATCTCTTAGACATTATGGAGATCATCTACATTCTTCTGCCTCTTTCTAAAACTGTCTGCCTCTCTCTTTCTAAAACATCACTATTCTTACTGATGGACCCTCCTTTAACACTGACTTTTTGACAGCAACTGATTTACTGCACAAACTCATTATTATTATTATTATTATTATCATCAAAAAGAAGCGCTAAGCCACAAGGGCTATACAGCACAAACTCGGATGATGGCTCTAGCACTCCTCACAGCCCTTTCTACCTCAACCTCTTGCTACCCTTTACCCCTGCACTGTCCACTGCACCCCTGACCTAATAATAATCTCTTGCCCTCTTGCTACCCAATACCCCTGCACCCTTCCCTTCCCTGCTGCACTGTATGACCCTTTTAGGTTTAGCACTTTTTTATTATAATAAAACTCGCTTTCATCACTAAGGTTTATTTTTGTGTCTAGAGACTTTATCTTTTGCAGCAGAGGCTGCATCCTTATGAGATGCAAAATTCACTTCAAATGTCTGCAACACCCTAATGCATGCAATGATCTTGCTAAAAGTCCCACCTTTAAAGCAGACTTTAGAATTTTTGAGTAAGACTAACTAAATGAATAACTTTGGTTTTACTTTTGCACCCACACTAAACCTCAATTTCTGTTTACCCCTAATCTTGCACACCACTACTTGCAGTACTGATCCATACAATTTTGGTGCATTGTTTTTAATATTCATAATGTGTTTAACACTGTAATGTTGTACTAGTACAGCAGAAGTGTGTAATCATAAGTGAATGGGTGTGGGTGGGTAATCTGACCTCTTACTACTGTATGTTAATTTTCTTCATTCCATATGTTAATGTCTTAATGCTTGGTTTAAATTACAAGACACTGTGAAATATATTTTAACTTTGCAAATTAAAAAATGGCAAATGTCTAGCAATGGGATGGCTAAAAATAGGAATGTTTAAATTTGGCAACTGTAATTTTTTTTTATATATATATTTTAATATTTTATATTTTGGCAACTGTATTATTACATTTGGGGAAAGGGGGGGGGGGAAGGGGCAGAAGCACTATAACCATAGTGATGAGACTGTAACCTCTTCTGTGTAATCCCTTCTTGTAGAAATTGGATTGATTAGTTTGGTAATAAGAATAGGAAGAGATTATTATATAGGATATTTTAACAGAGGGGGGTGGGGAACAAGAGGAAGGCAGTAAGCATATATGAAGAGTGAGAGTAATGGAGAAGTGCAAATGATAGCAAAATTTGTTAATTACTTTTGTCCCCTTGATAAAGAAACAGGAAAGCAAATTCTGTACTGAATAATGCAAATGTTAAGATATTGGAGAGAATGTTTTGAATTGTCATATGTAGAGGATTAGTGATTTCTACTCTGCCCCATACATAAAAATGGTTTTTAGGGTGGGAGAAACTGATAAAGTAAACTCCAGGTAAATGCCAGGAGTGAGTTGAAGGGCCAAAGCAACCAGAATGGATGGGCTTATGACTCGAGTGCTAAATATATTATGTACAGTACAATGTGTATATTATGTAACATCTTCCACAGTTATTAATCATTGGTGTGTATGCAGCCATGCAGTTCCAGCCTTCCTTGGTAGCATTCCAACAGACGGCCCAGTCAGCATATATTTTCTTGAAGAATTTCAATACGCCAGAGCTTAAAATCATGAATGACTTGACAGACAGTGTTTTTGATGTCCTTGATAATGAGGTTGTCTAGGTCTTATTAGTTGTAAAGAGTGTGCAGGTATATGCATATAGCAATAAAGTTAAAAAATTGTCATCTTTTTTCATTCCTAACAAAAGAAAAAAAGATAAACAGTTTAGTACTGGTGTGAAGTATTTAAAATACTAAACTTGGTTACTCTGTTTTACAACACTGAATCATCACAGTAATGGGAATGCACTGACATGTAGGGTCAGTGTCTGGTGAACGAGTGGTACTATAACTGGATTTCATTCAAGGAAGGAAGGGAGGGATGATTTATTCCTTGGCTCACTAGCACTGCCATTCAAAAGGATTGCCCTAATGAAAAATTCTATTGTATCTTATATTCCAGTGTCAAGTATTAAGGCACTGACTCGGACACTTAAGTGTTTAAAAAAAAATGTAGGCAATGTCTAAGGCTGAATTCATGTGTACCCAATACATTAGTGACTTATTGGTTTAGCACTTTGTGAAAAACCTAGTTGATTAATTTTAATATTTTAAGAGTAATAAATTATAAAGGAATAATTCTTCTGTATGTACAAACATGGGTTGAGTGCTTTTCTAAAGACATATTTTACACTGTTAAAACTGCATTTTAGCAGACAATCATAAATGCAGCATTACAGAATAGCAGTTGTACTTGACACCTAATTTTAATAATTAACAATGCAGATATGAGGTTTGTGGCAGGGAAGTATTTTAAATATTTTTAGATATTTTCAAAAGATCATTACACACTCAACTGTTAAATTCAACATATAGTACAATGATGCTTGTAAGCTGAAACTGTCGCAAAAAAAAATATTCAAACCAACACGCCCACAATTAGTCTCCAAAAAATCTTTGCTATGAAATGCACAGTCTGCTGCTGACTGAGCACCAAACATTTTTTTCTCGCCTTTCCAACCGTGTAAAGTGAATTAGCTGTCTGGCAACCCACCAAGTCAGGCAAACGATACAAAAATGCAAAATTCTCGGTAGCCTACAGTCCATGTTGGTGGTGTCATGCTCTTTTCATCCCCTTTTGTATTGCAAGATTCTTCTTTTGATAGTCTACAGCTGTTCCTGTGGAACACAATGGGTTGATAGATACTTTATATGGAGACTTGTCCTCACTCTCCAGGGCAAGGGGATCACTGATGGATAATGCCAAGAGGCTGGAAGACAACCCACAGTCTATCTAGACCCGAGCCTTAAAAAAAAAAAAAAAAAAAAAAAAAAAAACCCTGCAAGTAACCTTCCCCATGCCACCACTTCCGTTAGGAAAGGAGGCTCTGGGAGGCCCAGGAAGCCCACCCCCCATGCACACACTTCTGAAGTTTGCAATTACTGTTTTGTAACTAAAGAACAAGCATCTTAATATCCTGGGAGAAGTGGCTGTATGCACTCTTCACTAAATGGACCTGTTGGTGAGATTTTCTACCATCACTATGGGTCTCTCTCGAGTGCAGTCTGGAAAAAACTACGGAAATTGAAAGGCTAATACTTTTCAGACCTGGCTCCTGTTCTTAGGGTTGCTGGTGTCAGCATTGCACACCCTCTTGAAGTTGCCATGGAAATTGGAAATCATCTTGTGCATATCTGAGCATCGTTAATGAGGAAACTTTTTGCCACACAGTGGCTTCATCAGTCCATACAAAGGAGAATGGTGAAGAACAGTAGTAGTTTGAGATAATCAGTCCCTCAGCCTTAAGTCGATGTGGTCAGTCCATCAATCTTGAAAAGAATAAAGCGTATGTGCTGCATCTCCTGCCTATGGTATATGAGCTACTTCTCTGCACATACGCTTTATTCTTTTCAAGATTGATGGACTGACCACATCGACTTAAGGCTGAGGGACTGATTACCTCAAACTACTCCTGTTCTTCACCATTCTCCTTCGTATGGACTGATGAAGTCACTGTGGCAAAGCGTTTCCTCATTAAAGATACCAAAGTGTTCCACACATAATTTATTAACTTGTCAGTTCTCTGAACCATTCATTTATATTGTGCATCTCTTGGGCTCCATCTATGCCCCTCATTCCTTTCTTCCAAGTCTGCAAGTGTTACAGCCCTTAGACTACTACTAGCAGAGAAGTCTTGTAATGTACCTTCTACAACTAGTCAACTATTTCTGCTTGCTAATCATTGGCAGCTGGGCCTGATGGCATTCATATTTGTATGCTTCAGCATTTACATCCATCTGCCCTTGCAGTCCTCTTGCATCTTTTTAATCTAATTTGGTTGCAGGGAGTTCTTCTCCAGCTGTGGAAATGTGCCATTGTTCTTCCTTTACATAAACCAGGTACTTTGGGAAATACCTCACATTATAGTCCCATTGCTCTTGCCAGTGCAGTTTGCAAGGTGATGAAACTTCTGGGGAAACAGCTGTTTGTAGTATTTAGACACAATGGTCTTTCCACTAGTCAATGTCGTGAGGATTGCTCCATTATTGACCCCTTGCTTCACTTAGATACAAATGTTCATAATGCCTTTGCTAGTAACAACCTGGTTATTGCAGTCTTTTTGATCTTGGATTATTATTATTATTATTATAATCAAAAAGAAGTGCTAAGCCACAAGGACTATACAGTTTTGATCTTGGAAAAAGCATACAACACTACTTGAAGATATAACATCTTGGCCCAAGCTCATTCCTTAGGTTTCTGAGGCAGTCTGCCATTTTTCCTCAAACTTCGTGAGAGTTCAGTGTTGAGGCGAATGTGCTCTCCCTGGACATTGTCCAAGCTGAGGGGTGTCCCTCAGGGATGTGTTCTTAGCACCACTTTTTCTCCTGCTATAATCTGGCCTCTGTTCTCCCAACTAATATTTAGTTGTCACTTAATGCTGATGACTTCGCTATAGCTTGTGCAGGTGCTATCTATCACCTAGTAGCAGGCTCTCCAGAATGCTGTTAACTGTTTCCCATTGGGCCAATACTCGAGAGTTTAAATTTTTTTTTTTTTAACGAGTCGGCCGTCTCCCACCGAGGCAGGGTGACCCAAAAAAACAAAAAATCCCCAAAAAGAAAATACTTTCATCGTCATTCAACACTTTCACCTCACTCACAGATAATCACTGTTTTTGCAGAGGTGCTCAGAACACAACAGCTTAGAAGCATATACCTATAAAGATGCACAAACATATCCCTCCAAACTGCTAATATCCCAAACCCCTCCTTTAGAGTGCAGGCATTGTACTTCCCATTTCCAGGACTCAAGTCTGGCTATATAAAAATAACCGGTTTCCGTGAATTCCTTCACTAAATATTACTCTGCTCACACTCCAACAGATCCTCAGGTCCCAAATACCATTTGTCTCCATTCACTCCTATCTAACACACTCACGCACGCTTGCTGGAAGTCCAAGCTCTTCGCCCACAAAACCTCCTTTACCCCCTCCCTCCAACCTTTTCGAGGACGACCCCTACCCCACCTTCCTTCCCCTACAGATTTATACGCTCTCCATGTCATTCTACTTTGATCCATTCTCTCTAAATGACCAAACCATCTCAACAACCCCTCTTCAGCCCTCTAATACTTTTATTAACTCCACACCTTCTCCTAATTTCCACACTCCGAATTTTCTGCATATTTACACCACACATTGCCCTTAGACAGGACATCTCCACTGCCTCCTCGCTGCTGAATTCACAACTCAAGCTTCACACCCATGTAAGTGTGTTGGTACTACTATACTTTCATACATTCCCTTCTTTGCCTCCATAGATAACGTTGTCTCCACATATACCTCAACGCACCACTCGCCTTTCTCCCCTCATCAATTCTATGATTAACCTCATCCTTCATAAATCCATCCGCTGACACGTCAACTCCCGAGTATCTGAAAACATTCACTTCTTCCATACTCCTCCACCCCAATTTGATATCCAATTTTTCTTATCTAAATCATTTGATACCCTCATTACCTTACTCTTTTCTATGTTCACTTTCAACTTTCTACCTTTACACACACTCCCAAACTCATCTACTAACCTTTGCAATTTTTCTTCAGAATCTCCCATAAGCACGGTATCATCAGCAAAAAGCAACTGTATCAATTCCCATTTTGTATTTGATTCCCCATAATTTAATCCCACCCCTCTCCCGAACACCCTAGCATTTACTTCTTTTACAACCCCATCTATAAATATATTAAACAACCATGGTGACATTACACATCCCTGTCTAAGACCTACTTTTACTGGGAAGTAGTCTCCCTCTCCTCTACACACCCTAACCTGAGCCTCACTATCCTCATAAAAACTCTTTACAGCATTTAGTAACTTACCACCTATTCCACATAGTACAATGTACTTGCAACATCTGCCACATTGCTCCCCTATCCACTCTGTCATATGCCTTTTCTAAATCCATAAATGCAATAAAAACTTCCCTACCTTTATCTAAATACTGTTCACATATATGCCTCAATGTAAACACTTTATCTACACATCCCCTACCCACTCTGAAACCTCCTTGCTCATCCGCAATCCTACATTCTGTCTTACCTCTAATTCTTTCAATTATAACCCTACCATACACTTCTCCTGGTATACTCAGTAAACTTATTCCTCTATAATTTTTACAATCTCTATTGTCCCCCTTCCCTTTATATAAAGGGACTATACATGCTCTCTGCCAATCCTTAAGTACCTTCCCCTCTTTCATATATTTATTAAATAAAAATATCAACCACTCCAACACTATATCCCCCTCTGCTTTTAACATTTCTGTCATGATCCCATCAGTTCCATTCTACGTAATGCCTCACGCACCTCCCCCACACTCACATCCTGTTCTTCACTCCTAAAAGATGGTATACCTCCCTGGCCAGTGCATGAAATTACCGCTTCCCTTTTAGCACTCCTCACAAACTCTACTTTTGTTATACTCTCTACCCTGCAGCACTGTATGACCCTGGGAGGGGGTAAAGGAGGTTTTGTGTGCGAGGGGCTTGGACTTCCAGTAGGCATGCGTGAGCGTGTTTGATAGGAGTGAATGGAGACAAATGGTTTTTAATACTTGACATGCTGTTGGAGTGTGAGCAAAGTAACATTTATGAAGGGGTTCAGGGAAACCGGCAGGCCGGACTTGAGTCCTGGAGATGGGAAGTACAGTGCCTGCACTCTGAAGGAGGGGTGTTAATGTTGCAGTTTAAAAACTGTAGTGTAAAGCACCCTTCTGGCAAGACAGTGATGGAGTGAATGATGGTGAAAGTTTTTCTTTTTCGGGCCACCCTGCCTTGGTGGGAATCGGCCAGTGTGATAATAAATAAAAAAAAAATAATAATAATAACTTCTGTTATCGTTCAATGTGGAAGATCATGGAAGTGGACAAAATTTAAGACAATGGGTACCATGTCAATCTTACTAAGATTGGGGCATTTGCTTCTGCATATAGGTTCTCGACTGTGGCTATTATTAAAATCTAAACTAAGCTCTAAACCCACATGGGTCATACAGTGCCATGGATGGTAGAAAAGCTTAAACACATGTAACCCATGATGAATGGGATAGTTTAGAAATAGTAGCAGGGATGGTTGAAGAATATTACTGGTCACTGTAGTGTGGTTCAGATGAGGGCCAAATGAAGGTGAAGGCTAGTCTACCAGCTTCCTAAAGGAAGATGGGAAGAGAGAATTTTAAGGAGGTTCAGACAACTATGGTAAGCAGCTTTCAGGGAGGTTAAGCAAGGCTTCCATTATTATTATTATAATCAAGGGGGAAGCGCTAAACCTGGAGGATTATACAGCGCCTGGGGGGGGGGGGATGTGGAAGGCATTCAGGCTTAATTCGGGGAACTGGAGCACAGATCCAATTCCCTAAATCAAGAGCCCCTCAGCAAGGCTTCCAGAATATTCAACAAACAGAAGACAAATTTGACTATCCTGTTCAGAGATGTAGGAACCATACAGTTACTGAACAGTATGAATTTAGGGATATTTCGGGAAAAGTTTCACCAGTCAGTGGTGGCTTCAGTCCAACACGTATAATAATGGTAAAAGATAAGTTTGAGGTAATCAGTCCCTCAGCCTGGAAATATTTTGCCAGCTAGTGGCTTCTTCAGTCCCAGTCACCAGAGAACTTAGTCAACACCCAGACATGCTTCCTTACCTGACCACCACCTATGATGTTCGTCTTTTATAGACACTGCTTTTTAATTACCATATGCAGATTTGCTAAAATTCTGAGTCTCCTATCTCTCATAAGAATAGGTTCTTAACCAAGAAAGCAACAAAAACCATGGGACATGGCTACAAAATTACACATCCAAATCTCTTCAATGGGTGTGCTTTGATGCTTAAGTGCTCTCTATGTAGAGTTTGGGCTACTCAATTCCAATTATGTACTTGGAGATTGTTGCATGGCTTTCCCCCCCCCCCCCCCCCTTTTCCCTACTGATTTGCAATAACCACCCCTCAAGGAAGGTTCCTTGATGCTGGTGATGGGCTCTTGATCTAGGGAACTGGCTCTGTGCTCCAGTTCCCTGAATACCTTCCATCCCCCCCACAGGTCCTGTATAATCCTATGGGTTTAGTGCTTTCCCCTTGATTATAATAATAAATGCAATAACCACAATACAAAAGGAGGCAAAAACCTTAATATTTATTTCAAAATAAATAATGGATTTCAGGTAGAGCTTCAAATTATGAAAAAAAAAAAATACAATTTTAAATTACAATTTCTATACACAGTAACTGTAGGTTAACATTTAAAAAAATATATTTTTTTTAAATTACAAGCTTTTCCAGTTCAGCTCAAAGCTCTGTATCTCTTGTATTGTTAACAATATTCAAACACAATACACATCAAAAATTATTTCTGCCCTGCCACCTCAGCTCTTCTGATAATCATAGGACAGGTTTGAAAGTCAATCATTTTTATCACCAACTCTTCTGATTGACTAAGATGTGTGAACAACCATCACCTGCAATTCACTCTTCTGATGGATCATAGGACAGGTTTGTGGCCAACCACCTTTCAACCTGCATGATGTCAGCACCTCGTCTTTGAGCGTAGTTCATAATCTGCAATTTAATGAAATTAGTGTTTATTTGTATTTAGATTTACATGTTTTTCTGCATTATAGAACTAATTCTTATAAATTCTATTCACTTCAAAACATCACAAAAACCATTTTTCACATGTTTTATCCCTTGTTTTCCCTTTCACCATTTCATTATACGATTCTAAATTCATAATCTACATGGAAAGTAAATTGGCCAGATATTATGTCAAGCTATTATAATAACTGCTCAGCTGAGGACAATAAACCAATCTCTTCAACTGATATGATATTACCTCACAAGCTAATTTAACTAGAATCAACTTTTATGACTTGAAACTGAAGAGGCTTGTTAGAAACATTTTTTCTAAACCTACACCTATTCATGACCCTAGTGGGTTTAGAACTTAGTTTCATTTGTAATAATAATAATACACCTATTCATAAAACACAGTTTTAACCCCTTCACTGTCAGAAGTCCCAAAATTAAAAGTGATCCCAGTATTGGCATTTAGAAAATAATCTGAAATGGTAGAGAATCTTTTTCTGAAGGTAATGGCACCAAAATATGAAATTTGATGGAAAACCTTATGGAATTATGAAAGCACAAAGTTAGCAGTCTGGGTGCAATTTCTGCAGATGCAATTTTGCCCATGTTGAGTCCTATTTTAAGAATTCCATTGCTCAATTTGACAAAATTCTTAGAACGGAAGGCATACTAGCAAAGTATCTATCAACTGACCACAAGAAATTGCCCACCTGCTTTGAACATGTCTATCTGTCAATCCCAGCTGCTTTAACATCTCTCATTCTACCCACTGCCTCACATACCTTCCCCATGTTCGCATCTGGCCCTTCCTCACTCCTAAAAGATGTTATACCTCCCTGACTAATGCATGAAATCACTGCCTCCCTCTCTTCAACATTTAACAGCTCCTCAAAATATCCCCTCCACCTTCCCATCTAATAAAAAAACACAAGTGTTGAGTCTATTCATTCCCTAGGCTTTCTCAACTTATTAATATCACTCCAAAAAAAATTTTTTTTTTCTTATTTTCAGCAAAATTTGTTGCCAAAACCTCACCCACTATTTGCTTTTTTACATTCCCTCACCACTCTCTTAACCACACTTTTACTCTTCATATACACCACCCTCCTTATATCTTTTCTTTGCAAAAACCTCTCATTTGCTAACTTTTTCTGGCTTACCAATTGTTCATGTTACCTCCTGCACTCACCCTCCTATATTCACAAACTTCTGCTGCACATGCTAACAATGCATTCTCAAATCTACCCCATACCTCTTCGGTCTCCTCCCCATTACCTATACTGTCACTAGCCCGTCTTTGTCCCAACAGTTCCTTATATCTTACCCTAACTTCTTCCTACTCAAGTTTATAACTTTCACTTCTCTCTTATTCACTGATGACATTCTCCTTTTACCCCCTCTATCTCTTACTCTCACTGTAGCCACAACTAAATAATGACCTGATATATCTCTTGCCCCTCTAAAAAACATGCACATCCAGAAGTTCACCCACTGACCTTGTATCTACTAAATAAACTGCTGTCATTATGCCCTTTATCATATC
Source organism: Cherax quadricarinatus (assembly GCF_026875155.1). Lineage (NCBI taxonomy): Eukaryota > Metazoa > Arthropoda > Malacostraca > Decapoda > Parastacidae > Cherax > Cherax quadricarinatus. The sequence goes on along the minus strand of NC_069436.1, from coordinate 3,891,523 downwards.
TCGTATGCTCCTCTTTCTTACAATACCTATTACTTATTACCAAACCCCTTTTCTATGCAAAATTCAATTAAAGGTCCCATTATCATTTACCCCTGGCACCCCAAACTTATTTACTATGCCCTCTACAACAATTTCTTCTACTTTAGGTCTTCCAAAACAATTATTTTCTCACATGTTTCAGAACTCGAGGTGTTTGACATTTCCTCTATCACTTGTGGCCACATCCATCTCAAAGCCACTAAACTTTGGATCAACATCACTCTTCTCTTAAAAGGGAAGTGTTAATATGATATGACATCAGTGAATCCCTGGTGTTTGCCACACTATTTGCTCTAGCTGGTGCTCAACTGAACTGGTGCTCCCATAAGGTATTAAGCAGTCCCAAATTTTTTTAATACTGTGCACAGCGAGTGTTAAGACTCATTCTATACTGCCCAAGCATCTCAGACCAATTGTGCCAAATTTGGAGGCAGGAAAAACAAAACATAGATCTACGTTTGGAGCACTACCGATACAAATGTAGATCTACGTTTGGACAGCTTAAGGGCTAAAGGTGGGGTTTGGGATACTGGCGGTTTGCAGGGATGTCTAAACTGTTGTATCTGAGCGCCTCTGCAAAGACAGTGATTATGTATGAGTGATGGTGAAAGAGTTGAATGATGATGAAAGTTTTTTCTTTCTTTTTGGGTCGCCCTGCCTCGGTGGTAAACGGCTGACATGTTAATAAATTAATTGAAATTATTTTTTTTTTAACATTAGGTAAAGATACTTAGGAGTCAGAATATATATCTATAGTGGGCCATAATATACACAGTATTTTAAGAAGTCAAAAGTTAATACAGGTAGGCACATGCAAAAAGTATGGTTAACTCTGTATTACAGTATACATGCATGGTTTGTTTACTTTTCTGATATTAGACAATTTTATTTTTTACAAATAAAATCAAATGTTTTATTACATTTAACCATTTAAGAGTAACATTTCTCAAATTGGTGAGAACACATAAAGAGTTTGAGTTTAAAACACTTTTTTGCAAAGATTGAGTCTTACTGCAATATAATTACTGATTTAGCTTGAATCAGAATATTAATGATTTAATCATAGGGTAGGACAACAAATAAAACAATAGGTTTCAATCAACATGCTGTTGCTTACACAGTAGATTAATTACACTGCATTTACAGTACTTTGCAAATGTTGTTTTTTTTGGTCTATTGCATTTTTACTTAGATAATTTTTTTTTTTATTAATACATCGGCTGATTCCCACCAAGGCAGGGTGGCCTGAAAAAGAAAAAACTTTCATCATCATTCACTCCATCACTGTCTTGCCAGAGGGGTGCTTTACATAACAGTTATGAAACTGCAACATTAACACCCCTCCTTCAGGGTGCAGACACTGTACTTCCCATCTCCAGGACTTAAGTCTGGCCTGCCGGTTTCCCTGAATCCTTTCATAAATGTTATTTTGTTCACACTCCAACAGCATGTCAAGTATTAAAAACCATTTGCCTCCATTCACTCCTATCAAACACGCTCACGCATGCCTGCTGGAAGTCCCAGCCCCTCGCACACAAAACCTCCTTTACCCCCTCCCTCCAACCTTTCCTAGGCCGACACCTACCCCGCCTTCCCTCCACTACAGATTTATACACTCTTGAAGTCATTCTGTTTTGTTCCATTCTTAGATAATTTTCTTTGCTAATTATCAGTACTGTAAATTTCAGTGGAAAAAACTGTACAACTACTGTACACTCAAACTGACAATTCACCAGAATATTTTAGGGTACAACATACCTGATCCTTCTCTATTTTTCCTACAGAGAAGTAATGGCTCTTAGGATTTGCAAAATAGAGTCCTGAAACTGAAGCTGCAGGGATCATCGCAAGTGCTTCTGTCAGAGTAATTCCTGTTTGTTCCTCTACTTTCATAATGTCCCACATGGTTAATTTTTCCTGGTGGTCTGGTTGAGTTGGATATCCAGGAGCAGGCCGAATCCCCTTGACAAAAAATTAAACTATTTACAAAAATCAATGATTGTCATAATAGTGAGGTAAAGATTTGATTCCACAATCAAGAGAAACATCCTACAACCATATAAGAGTTAGCATGACATTTCTACTCTATGCAGAACCATACCTGCCTGGATGGTGCTACCATGCCCACTGAAAGTGGCAGATGAAATTTTTTTCACTTGTTACAATCATCAGAAGTGACTGTAGAGAAATATTAAGAGAAATAAATGCTTTTTAAAACATGACACTGTATTTTGTTGCAAGAGAACATTATAAACAAGAAAAAGTATGTATTTAGACAAATTTTACCCATTCATGAATTATAATGGTCAAAAAATGCATTAATGAAACTTAAATTTAGAAGAAAACCACTTACATTCATAAATTTTAAATACCTGTTACCTAATCACTGAAATGACTTGACTTAACCACCATAACTTGTACATCTTCTTTCACTTTCAGTAATCATGGCACACAAATATCTTACGGGACACCATTATACAATACAAAACAGTACAATACAATTTTTATTTCTTTACAAGTTTACATTGAGATTCTGTAGTTACAATAATGAGTTTCAGTGCAAAGAGAGCCACTATCATGCCACGGCATTATGGGCAGACTAAATTAATGGCTTACATACTACTTAATACTACAGAAATTGATCATAGTTTGTTTAAGTTGTACATCTGTTTTTATTTAAAGGAGACAGTAAGTTAACTCAAGTTACAATCTGGAGATATTACATTGGGATAATTTTTAAGTATTTTGTAGGTTGTGTATATCAATATTTAAGTTATAATACTGGAATATAATGTTGAGCGTTGGAGAAAGTAGTTTACAGTATGAGAGTGCTACAATATGGTGTACGGCAGTATAATTTTGTGCAGGTATTTATTCTATAGTGTAACATTATGTATGGACTTTGGGCATTTAAATTTTGAAGCGTTAAGATTTAGGTAATTGGGAGATCTTTTGGCAAATTTAAGTACTGAGTATTGAATATTTAGTTTAGGGTGAGTAGATGGTTTTTAGGAAAAGTCTTAAATTGATGTTCAGACCGGGTTACTTAGTATTTACTGGTAATGAATTCCAAATTTTGGGGCCCCTTTATGTGCATAGAGTTCTTACATTGTATGATGTGGACACAGGGTACATCAAAAAGTGATCTGTGCCTTGTGTTATGGTCGTGCATCCTATTAAGGTTAGTGAGGAGAAATTTGAGTGAAGGGTTTATGTTTGAGTGTAGTGTTATATGTAAGTAGTAGGCGCAAGAATATGCATGGATGTTCTTTACGGTGAGTAGTTTTAGACTTTTGAATATTGGTGGAGTATGCTGTCTGGAGTGGGAATTTGTTATCATTCTGACTGCAGCCTTTTGCTGGGCTATTAGTGGTCTTAGGTGACTTAATGTTGTTGATCCCCATGCAAATTCCATAGGTGAGATAAGGGTAGATAAGCGAGTGATACAGTGTAATGAGAGCTGATTGTGGAACATAGTACCGTATCTTTGATAGTATGCCTACCGTCTTAGAGATTTTCTTGGAAATTTGTATATGGGTCTGGAATTTAAGGCTACTGTCAAGGTGGATTCCTAGGAATTTTCCCTCTACATTGATGATATCTACCCATAGGGGTTGTGGTGTGGGCATTGAGAGATGATGGAAAGGGATAGGATGATGATGAGGGTATATAAATCTGGGGTGGAGGGTAGGAAGGGTAAGGGCTGTCCCAGGAATGGTTGGAGGGAGGAAGGGGACAAAAGAAGCTTAGTGTTAGGGGTTTGAGCATTCAGCAGTTCTGTGCGAGTATGTTCAATAGGTGTAAATGGGGACAAGCACTTTTTATTGGATTTGCTGATGGAGTGAGCTATGTAGCTTTTAAGAAGGGATTCAGGGTTATTGGTAGCTGGACTTTAGTCCTGGAGGTGGGAATGGGAGAGCCTACACACTGAAGGAGGGGTGGGGGATGTTGGAGTCAGAGGGCAATCTAAACTGTGATGTCAGCACACAACTAGCAAGACAGCAGTTGTGTAAATGATGGTGAATGCTTTCTTCTTCGGATCACCCTGTGTTGGCAGAAGACAGCCGCTTATATATATAAAAAAAAAAATCCACCTAAGTATGGTACAGTGGAATCTCGGTTTTCATATGCCCTAGTTTGTACGTAAAACTATAGTTATTCTCTATAAAATGTATTTTTTGTTAATATTTCCCATAAGAAATAATGTAAATCCAATTAATCCATTCCAGACACCCAAAAATATTAACCAAAAATACATTTTGTAGGGTTGAAGGGAGGAGGTAAAGGAGGTTTTGTGGGCGAAGGGCTTGGACTTCCAGCCCCTGACAAGCTGTTGGAGTGTGAGCAGGGTAATATTTAGTGAAGGGATTCAGGGAAACCGGTTATTTCATATAGCCGGACTTGAGTCCTGGAAATGGGAAATACAATGCCTGCCCTTTAACCCTTAAATGGTCCAAACGTATATATACGTTTTTTCAACATCTGAAAGTATGTAAAAAAATGTAGATCTTCTTTTTTGTTTTACATTTGAAAACGTGTAAAAAAGCTTTTATCTACATTTTTTTTTGTTATATTTGAAAATATGTAAAAAAAAGTAGATCTACTTTTGTAGCACTACGAATTTGAACGCCGATTTGTTTGGACCGTTTAAGGGTTAAAGGAGGGGTTTGGGATATTGGCAGTTTGGAGGAATATGTGTGTATCTTTATATGTACACCTACCATCCGACTTACGACCGAGTTCGGTTCCGAGAAACCGGTCGCAAGTTGAAATAGTCGTAAGTCGAACTTTACTACTGAATATCAACATCACATTTTTGTAATGACTTTATTTTATTATTTTATTTTGGTATTTCACATTTTACTTTACTTTTTATGCTGTTAGTACTGTATTTTATACTGTAAGGTTTAGGATAAACACTGTGTACAACACAAATAGTTGTTTATTTCCCAGAAATTTGGCATAAAAAACACGGTCGTAAGTCGAGTGGTTGTAAGTCGAGCAGGTCGTAAGTCGGATGGTAGGTATATATACTTCTAAACTGTTGTATTCTGGGCACCTCTGCAAAAACAGTGATTATGTGTAAGTGAGGTGAAAGTGTTGAATGATGATGAAAGTATTTTCTTTTTGGGGATTTTCTTTCGTTTTGGGTCACCCTGCCTCGGTGGGAGATGGTCGTTTGGTAAAAAAAAAAAAAAAAAAACACAGTTTTACATACAAACAAGGGCATATGAAAATTGAGGTTCCACTGTATTAAGGTATAAATCATGACAATGATGATGATATACGAGCCATCCTACCTGATATCTGAGTCTGTGCAAGTCATTAGCTTGCAGGTACTCCTCACTGGCATAGCCCCACAATTCCTTCCTCACTCTCTCATGGAGTTCTTCAGCAAAGGCTTCTGCTAATCTGTCGCCAATAGCTTTCACCAAAATTATACTGTAATCATCTAAGTCTTTCTGAAAACTATAAAAATTTTTTTTAAATTAAACATATAAAAATGGCAGAAATTTTTTTTTGTTTTTTTCAACAAGTCGGCCGTCTCCCACCGAGGCAGGGTGGCAGAAATATTTAATTTAATTATTGCATAAACGTGATAAAAATATATTTACACAAATAACCCGCACACAGAAGAGAGGAGTTTACAACGATGTTTCGGTCCGACTTGGACCATTTACAAAGTCAAAGCGGTTTATTTGTGTGTTGTTCCAGTCACGGTATTGTGCCTTTTTTGTTATTTAAAAATATATTTGTTTTACAAAAAAATTTCTTGCACAGGTTTGTTACAATGAATTTTTTTTTTTTTATTAACACACTGGCCGATTTCCACCAAGGCAAGGTGGCCCGAAAAAGAAAAACTTTCACCATCATTCGCTCCATCACTGTCTTGCCAGAAGGGTGCTTTACACTACAGTTTTTAAACTGCAACATTAACACCCCTCCTTCAGAGTGCAGGCACTGTGCTTCCCATCTCCAGGACTCAAGTCCGGCCTGCCGGTTTCCCTGAACCCCTTCATAAATGTTACTTTGCTCACACTCCAACAGCACGTCAAGTATTAAAAACCATTTGTCTCCATTCACTCCTATCAAACACGCTCATGCATGCCTCCTGGAAGTCCAAGCCCTTCGCACACAAAACCTCCTTTACCCCCTCCCTCCAACCTTTCCTAGGCCGACCCCTACCCGCCTTCCTTCCACTACAGACTGATACGCTCTTGAAGTCATTCTGTTTCGCTCCATCTCTCTACATGTCCGAACCACCTCAACAACCCTTCCTCAGCCCTCTGGACAACAGTTTTGGTAATCCCGCACCTCCTCCTAACTTCCAAACTACGAATTCTCTGCATTATATTCACACCAAACATTGCCCTCAGACATGACATCTCCACTGCCTCCAGCCTTCTCCTCGCTGCAACATTCATCACCCATGCTTCACACCCATATAAGAGCGTTGGTAAAACTATACTCTCATACATTCCCCTCTTTGCCTCCAAGGACAAAGTTCTTTGTCTCCACAGACTTCTAAGTGCACCACTCACCCTTTTCCCCTGATCAATTCTATGATTCACCTCATCTTTCATAGACCCATCTGCTGACATGTCCACTCCCAAATATCTGAATACATTCACCTCCACCATACTCTCTCCCTCCAATCTGATATCCAATCTTTCATCACCTAATCTTTTTGTTATGCTCATAACCTTACTCTTTCCTGCATTCACTTTTAATTTTCTTCTTTTGCATACCCTACCAAATTCATCCACCAATCTCTGCAACTTCTCTCTTCAGAATCTCCCAAGAGCACAGTGTCATCAGCAAAGAGCAACTGTGACAACTCCCACTTTATGTGTGATTCTTTACCTTTTAACTCCACGCCTCTTGCCAAGACACTCGCATTTACTTCTCTTACAACCCCATCTATAAATACATTAAACAACCATGGTGACATCACACATCCTTGTCTAAGGCCTACTTTTACTGGGAAATAATCTCCCCCTTTCCTACATACTCTAACTTGAGCCTCACTATCCTTGTAAGAACTCTTCACTGCTTTCAGTAACCTACCTCCTACACCATACACCTGCAACATCTGCCACATTGCTTCCCTATCCACCCTGTCATACGCCTTTTCCAAATCCATAAATGCCACAAAAACCTCTTTAGCCTTATCTAAATACTGTTCACTTATATGTTTCCCTGTAAACACCTGGTCCACACACCCCCTACCTTTCCTAAAGCCTCCTTGTTCATCTGCTATCCTATTCTCCGTCTTACTCTTAATTCTTTCAATAATAACTCTACCATACACTTTACCAGGTATTCTCAACAGACTTATCCCCCTAGGTACCTTACCCTCTTCCATACATTTATTAAATAATAGCACCAACCACTCCAAAACTATATCCCCACCTGCTTTTAACATTTCTATCTTTATCCCATCAATCCCGGCTGCCTTACCCCCTTTCATTTTACCTACTGCCTCACGAACTTCCCCCACACTCACAACTGGCTCTTCCTCACTCCTACAAGATGTTATTCCTCCTTGCCCTATACACGAAATCACAGCTTCCCTATCTTCATCAACATTTAACAATTCCTCAAAATATTCCTTCCATCTTCCCAATACCTCTAACTCTCCATTTAATAACTCTCCTCTCCTATTTTTAACTGACAAATCCATTTGTTCTCTAGGCTTCCTTAACTTGTTAATCTCACTCCAAAACTTTTTCTTATTTTCAACAAAATTTGTTGATAACATCTCACCCACTCTCATTTGCTCTCTTTTTACATTGCTTCACCACTCTCTTAACCTCTCTCTTTTTCTCCATATACTCTTCCCTCCTTGCATCACTTCTACTTTGTAAAAACTTCTCATATGCTAACTTTTTCTCCCTTACTACTCTCTTTACATCATCATTCCACCAATCGCTCCTCTTCCCTCCTGCACCCACTTTCCTGTAACCACAAACTTCTGCTGAACACTAACACTACATTTTTAAACCTACCCCATACCTCTTCGACCCCATTGCCTATGCTCTCATTAGCCCATCTATCCTCCAATAGCTGTTTATATCTTACCCTAACTGCCTCCTCTTTTAGTTTATAAACCTTCACCTCTCTCTTCCCTGATGCTTCTATTCTCTTTGTATCCCATTTACCTTTTACTCTCAGTGTAGCTACAACTAAAAAGTGATCTGATATATCTGTGGCCCCTCTATAAACATGTACATCCTGAAGTCTACTCAACAGTCTTTTATCTACCAATACATTATCCAGCAAACTACTTCATTTCGCCCTACATCATATCTTGTATACTTATTTATCCTCTTTTTCTTAAAATATGTACAGTAGTCCCCAGCTTTTCGTAGTTCCCGGCAATCGTAAATTTCGCCAATCATAGGGGTATTTTCGTATAAACATGGACTCGCTTTTCATAGGTTGACTCGCGAGTCGTAGTTCGTCCGGGACGCGTACCCAAGGCGTGAGCCGGGGCGGCAGCCAGTCTGGCATTGTTTACCAGTGAGCGAAGGTCCCCTCACGTGCTCCAGCAAAATATTTCATAATATTCCATTTATTTTAGTGCTTGCAAGTACTAAATAAGCTACCATGGCTCCAAAGAAAGCTCCTAGTGCCAATTCTGTGGTAAAGAAGGTGAGAAATATGATTGAATTTAAGAAAACCATCATTGAACAATATGAAAGTGGTACAAGTGTGGCCGAACTGTCCAGGATGTATAAGAAACCCTACACAACCTTATGTTCCATAGTGGCCAAGAAAAAGGAAATCAAGGATGCTGTTGTTGCAAAGGGGGTAACTATGCTGACAAAAATGAGATCACCAGCACTTGAAGAGGTTGAGAAGTTATTATCAGTGTGGATAAATGAGAAACAATTAGCAGGAGATACTCTTATGACTTCGATTATTTGTGAAAAGGCTAGGCAGTTGCATGAAAATTTGGTAAAGAAATTGCCTGCAAATAGTGGTGATGTGGGTGAATTTAAGGCCAGCAAAGGCTGGTTTGAGAGATTTAAGAACCGTAATGGCATACACAGTGAAGGCATGGTGAGGCTGCCAGTTCGGACCACAAGGCGGCTGAAAAATATGTGCATGAATTCCAGGAGTACATAAAGGCTGAAGGACTGAAACCAGAACAAGTGTTCAATTGTGATAAAACAGGCCTTTTTTGGAAGAAAATGACAAAGAGGACCTTCATTACACAAGAGGAAAAGGCAATGCCAGGACACAAGCCTATGAAAGACAGGCTGACGCTAATGTTCTGTGCTAATGCTAGTGGGGATTTCAAAGTGAAGCCATTACTAGTGTACCATTCTGAAAATCCCAGTGTTCAGGAAAAACAATGTTATGAAGAGTAAATTGTGTGTGTTTTGGAAATCTAATAGTAAGGCATGGGTCACGAGGGAAATTTTCGTTGAGTGGTTCAATGAAGTGTTTGGCCCTAGTGTGAAGGAGTATCTCCTGGAAAAGAAATTGGATCTCAAGTGCCTGTTAGTAATGGACAATGCACCTGCTCATCCTCCAAACTTGGATGACCTAATTTTCAAGGAGTTTGGGTTCATCACAGTAAAGTTCTTGCCCCCGAATACCACTCTTCTCCTCCAGCCCATGGACCAGCAGGTCACTGCAAACTTTAAAAAACTCTACACAAAAGCAATGTTTCACAGGTGCTTGACTGTGACCACAGACACTCACTTGACCCTAAGGGAATTTTGGAGAGAACACTTCAGCATCCTCCACTGCATAATCCTTATAGGTATGGCTTGGGAGGGAGTGACTACCAGGACTTTGAACTCTGCCTGGAGAAAATTGTGGCCAGATTGTGTCGACAAGAGGGATTTTGAAGGGTTTGGGACTGACCCTAATGAGCCTATGTCTGTTGTAAAATCAATTGTGGCACTGGGGAGTTCCATGGGGTTGGATGTGAGTTTGGAGGATGTGGAAAAATTGGTGGAAGACCACAACGAAGAGCTCACCACTGAAGAGCTGCAAGAGCTTCAGCAGGAACAGCAACAGATCGCAGCTCAGAATCTTGCTGCAGAGGAGGAGGAAGAGAGATGGAAGAAGGTGCCTTCTTCAGAAATTAAAGAGATTTTTACTATGTGGGGTAAGATGGAAAGCTTTATGGAGAAACATCACCCTAACAAGGTTGTTGCAAGCCATATTGGCAACATGTACAGTGACAAAGTCTTGGGCCATTTTAGGGAAATGTTAAAGAGACGCCAGAAACAGAGCTCTCTCCACAGTTATTTTTGTGAGACAGGACTCCATTGACTCTCAAGGTGGTCCTAGTGGCATTAAGAAACAGAGAAGAGAAGCAACCCCAGAAGAGCAATTGGTACCTGAGGTGTTGCTGGAAGGGGATTCCCCTTCCAAACTATAAACAATCCACTCTCTCTCCTCCTCCAGTCTCCCATACACTAAGAAGAATCTCCAATAAAGGTAAGTGTTATGCTGTTAATGTTTCATTCATCATTTCACATTGTATTGTTTATGTACTACATGTATATTTCATGTAAAAAAATTTTTTGTTTTAATACTTCTGGGTGTCAGGAATGGTTTAATTGTATTTACATTATTTCTTATGGGGAAAATTGATTCGTAAATCGTAAATTTCGTTTATAGTAACGGCTCTAGGAACAGATTAATTACGAAAAACGAGGGACCACTGTATTACCTATAACTAAACCCCTATCTATACAAAGTTCAATCAAAGGGCTCCCATTATCATTTACACCTGGCACCCCAAACTTACCTACCACACCCTCTCTAAAAGTTTCTTCTACTTTAGCATTAAGGTCCCCTACCACAAGTACTCTCTCACTTGGTTCAAAGGTTCCTATACATTCACTTAACATCTCCCAAAATCTCTCTCTCTCCTCTACATTCTTCTCTTCTCCAGGTGCATACACACTTATTATGACCCACTTTTTGCATCCAACCTTTACTTTAATCCACATAATCCTTGAATTTACACATTCATATTCTCTTTTCTCCTTCCATAACTGATCCTTCAACATTACTGCTACCCCTTCCTTAGCTCTAACTCTCTCAGATACTCCAGATTTAATCCCATTTATTTCCCCCCACCGAAACTCCCCTACCCCTTTCAGCTTTGTTTCGCTTAGGGCCAGGACATCCAACTTCTTTTCATTCATAACATCAGCAATCATCTGTTTATTGTCATCCGCACTACATCCACGCACAATCAAGCATCCCAGTTTTATAAAGTTTTTGTTCTTCTCCTTTTTAGTAAATGTCTACAGGAGAAGGTGTTACTAGCCCATCGCTCTTGGCATTTTAGTTGCCTCATACGACACGCATGGCTTGCGGAGGAAAGATTCTTTTCCACTTCCCCATGGACAATAGAAGAAATAAAGAAGAACAAGAGCTATTTAGAAAAAGGAGAAAAACCTAGATGTATGTATGTATGAATATATATATATATAATAGCTGGTAAGTTATTAAATGCTGTAAAGAGTTTTTATGAGGATAGTGAGGCTCAGGTTAGGGTGTGTAGAAGAGAGGGAGACTACTTCCCGGTAAAAGTAGGTCTTAGACAGGGATGTGTAATGTCACCATGGTTGTTTAATATATTTATAGATGGGGTAGTAAAGGAAGTAAATGCTAGGGTGTTTGGGAGAGGGGTGGGATTAAATTATGGGGAATCAAATTCAAAATGGGAATTGACACAGTTACTTTTTGCTGATGATACTGTGCTTATGGGAGATTCTAAAGAAAAATTGCAAAGGTTAGTGGATGAGTTTGGGAATGTGTGTAAAGGTAGAAAGTTGAAAGTGAACATAGAAAAGATTAAGGTGATGAGGGTGTCAAATGATTTAGATAAAGAAAAATTGGATATCAAATTGGGGAGGAGGAGTATGGAAGAAGTGAATGTTTTCAGATACTTGGGAGTTGACGTGTCGGCGGATGGATTTATGAAGGATGAGGTTAATCATAGAATTGATGAGGGAAAAAAGGCGAGTGGTGCGTTGAGGTATATGTGGAGTCAAAAAACGTTATCTATGGAGGCAAAGAAGGGAATGTATGAAAGTATAGTAGTACCAACACTCTTATATGGGTGTGAAGCTTGGGTGGTAAATGCAGCAGCGAGGAGACGGTTGGAGGCAGTGGAGATGTCCTGTTTAAGGGCAATGTGTGGTGTAAATATTATGCAGAAAATTCGGAGTGTGGAAATTAGGAGAAGGTGTGGAGTTAATAAAAGTATTAGTCAGAGGGCAGAAGAGGGTTTGTTGAGGTGGATTGGTCATTTAGAGAGAATGGATCAAAGTAGAATGACATGGAAAGCATATAAATCTATAGGGGAAGGAAAGAGGAGTAGGGGTCGTCCTCGAAAGGGTTGGAGAGAGGGGGTAAAGGAGGTTTTGTGGGCAAGGGGCTTGGACTTCCAGCAAGCGTGCGTGAGCGTGTTAGATAGGAGAGAAATGAGACGAATGGTACTTGGGACCTGACGATCTGTTGGAGTGTGAGCAGGGTAATATTTAGTGAAGGGATTCAGGGAAACCGGTTATTTTCATATAGTCGGACTTGAGTCCTGGAAATGGGAAGTACAATGCCTGCACTTTAAAGGAGGGGTTTGGGATATTGGCAGTTTGGAGGGATATGTTGTGTATCTTTATATGTGTATGCTTCTAAACTGTTGTATTCTGAGCACCTCTGCAAAAACAGTGATAATGTGTGAGTGTGGTGACAGTGTTGAATGATGATGAAAGTATTTTCTTTTTGGGGATTTTCTTTTTTTTTTGGGTCACCCTGCCTCGGTGGGAGACGGCCGACTTGTTGAAAAAAAAAAAAAAAAAAAAAAAAACTGCAAAATAAGTTACCACGGGCCCCAAGAAAGCTTCTAGTGCCAACCCTATGGTAAAAAGAGTGAGAATTAGTATGGAATTGAATAAAGAGAATTGCAAAGTACGAAAGTGGAGTGTGTGTCTCAGAGCTGGAAAGGTTGTATACCAAACCTCAATCAACCATTGCTACTATCTTGGCCAACAAAAAAGCAATCAAGGAAGCTGTTGTTGCAAAAGCTGCAAGTATGTTTTCGAAACAGAGATCGCAAGTACTCGAAGATGTTGAGAGACTGTTATTGGTGTGGATAAACGAAAAACAGATATCAGAAGATAGCATCTCTCAAGCGATCATATGTGAAAAGGCTAGGAAGTTGCATGATTTCATTAAAAAAATGCCTGGAACTAGTGGTGAGGTGAGTGATTTTAAGGCCAACAAAGGTTGGTTTGAGAGATTTAAGAATCATAGTGGCATACACAGTGTGATAAGGCATGGTGAGGCTGCCAGTTTTGATCAAAAAGTGGCTGAAAAATATGTGCACGAATTCAAGGACTACATAGAGGCTGAAGGATTGAAACCTGAACAAGTGTTTAATTGTGATGAAACAGGCCTGTTTTGGAAGAAAATGCCAAACAGGACCTACATTACACAGGAGGAAAAAGCACTCCCAGGACACAAGCCTATGAAAGACAGGCTAACCTTACAGTTGTGTAGTAATGCAAGTAGGGATTGCAGAGTGAAGCCTCTACTTGTGTATCACTCTGAAACTCCCAGAGTGTTCAGGAAAAACATTGTCGTCAAGGCTAATTTGTGTGTGATGTGGAGGGCAAACAGTAAGGCATGGGTCACTAAGGACTTTTTCTATGACTGGTTTCACTATGTATTTGGCCCCACTGTGAAAAATTACTTCTTGGAAACTAAATTGGAGCTTAAGTGCCTCCTGGAATTAGACAATGCTCCTGGTCATCCTTCAGATTTGGCAGAGTGAATTTCTGGAGACATGAGCTTCATCAAGGTCAAGTTTCTGCCTCCTAATACCACTCCTCTCCTGCAGCCCATGCACCAGCAGGTCATTTCAAACTTCAAAAAACTCTACACAAAAGCTATGTTTCAAAAGTGCTTTGAAGTGACCACAGACACTCAACTGACCCAAAGAGAGTTTTGGAAAGATCACTTTAGTATCCTTAATTGCATAAACCTTATAGGTAAAGCTTGGGTGGGAGTGACTAAGAAGACCCTGAACTCTGCTTGGAGGAAACTGTGGCCAGAATGTGTAGAAGAGAGGAATTTTGAAGGGTTTGGGACTAACCCTGTGAAGCCTATGCCAGTTGTGGAATCTATTGTGGCATTGGGGAAGCCCTTGGGGCTGGAGGTTAGTGGGGAGGATGTGGAAGAGTTGGTGGAGGAGGACGATGAAGAACTAACCACTGATGAGCTGCAAGAGCATCTGCACCAGCATGAGGCCAGACCTGAGGAAATTGCTTCAGAGGAGGGGAGAGAGAAATTGAAGTTGCCTACTTCAAAGATTAAGGAAATGTGTACAAAGTGGGTTGAACTGCAAACCTTTATGGATGAAAATCACCCTAACACAGCTATTGCAAGCCGTGCTGGTGACTATTACAATGACACTGTTGTGAACCACTTTAGGCAAATCTTAAAGGAACGTGAGGTACAGAGCTCTATGGACAGATTTGTTGTGCAACAGAGGTCCAGTGACTCTCAAGCTGGGTCCTAGTGGCATTAAAAGAAGAAGGGAAGTAACCCCGGAAAAGAACTTGCTACCTCAAGTCCTCATGGAAGGGGATTCCCCCTTCCAAAAATTAATAACATCCATCATCTCCCCTCCTCCCATCCCATCAATCATCACCAGATCTTCAATAAAGGTAAGTGTCATGTATTCTTTATTTAGTACAGTAGTAACTGTGCATGTCTTCCTCTTTTTTTCTATAAGAAAATGTCTATTTCATGTGGTAAACTTTTTTTTCATACTTTGGGGTGTCAGGAACGGATTAATTTGATTTCCATTATTTCTTATGGGAAAAATTAATTCAGCTAACGATAATTTCATTTAACGATGAGCTCTCTGGAACGGATTAATATTGTTAGCTGAGGGTCCACTGTATTATAGAGGAAAATAAAGAAATGATTATACTGACAACTTAAATGAAGAAACACTCAATAAAAATTTATTAACATTAAGGAAGTAAGAAGCAGGGGATAAATCCAAATAATACTAACTTGGCACACAATTCATCTACCCCAAAACCTGCCGTTACAGCGAACATGCCAATGTAATCCTTAATGCCAGACTCTTTAGGAGCAATGAAGTCTGACATGCAGCAGAATGGATCATGACTCTCCTTCACTGCCTGCAAAAATATAAAAAAGAAAACATGAGAATGATTCATGAACCTAAGTAATAAATATCACCAAGAGGACAGGGTGACATGGGCATGGTACCTTGCTTACCACAAAGCTTCCCAAATTGAAGCCTCTATGATAAAGAATGTCCACAGTGATGCAAAAACCCTCCTCTTTCTCCCATTATCCCTCAACTTGGACTCCCCACTATACATCACAAGACAGCTTGAAATGCAACCCCTCTGGTGAATGAAGCTGACTATTCATGGTGTTCTATGCTGGTGGAAGCTATTATAGTTGGCTGCTCACCAGCAATCAATGCAGCATACTTTGCCTACCTGAGGGCTCCCACTCACAACTGATTCTGGGCAAAACATTATGTCTAATATCTAATATATTTTAGGAATATTCCAAATAATGAACACAATTTGGATGGAGACAAATGGAACAAAGCTGACAGGTGGTGAAAAAGACAATTGTAGAGAGAAGTTTATAGAGACATTTCGCCTGCAGACAGGCTTCTGCAGTCAATACACAGGGATGAACAACAAGCAAATTTATACAAGCATAGTCAGGTGAGTTGCTGATGGTAGGATTGTTGGTTTCTTTTTTCTGTCTCATAAACATGCAAGATTTCAGATACATCTTGCTACCTCTGTTTACACTTAGATCACACCACACATGCATGTACTAGCATATATATACATACCCCTCTGCATTTACTTCTATTTTCTTACTAGTTTTTGTTCTGGTTTATTTCCTATCTCCATGGGGAAGTGGAACAGAATTCTTCCTCCGTAAGTCATGCAAGTTGTAAGAGGCAGCTAAAATGCAGGGAGCAAGGGAGCAGTATACCCCTTCTCCTGTATATATTACTAAAGTTAAAAAAAAAATAACTACTTTTTTTTGGGGCCACCCTGCCTTGGTAGGATACAGCTGGTTTGTTGAAAGAAGAAGAAAGAAATTCATCCAATGCAAATTCTTTCATGGGCACAGCATTTTCTTCTTTGTATTAAATGTTGCTGATCCATTTCCACAAATGTTGTATCACCAAAGTCATCAGATTGCAAGTCAATGCACTGACACACATTTTCATAATCCAAAGTTTCTAATCTGAGATCTTTCCCAAGCTGCATGTTTTCACAGTTTCAATATGGTATTTAAAACTGGCAAAATCATTGGAACAATGCAGTAAAAGAAATTGCCAAACAGCTCTCATGTTGCTCACAGTTACTTCAAGCCACGATTCTTTTATGTTACCAGTTGCATTTCGGATACTGTAATCTTTCCAAAATACATTTAAACTTATGGCATTTTCTCCCATTGTTACTTTTATGGCTTGTGCAAAGGTATGTCTTAAATAATAGGCCTAAAATGTAGCAACGACACCCTGATCCATTGGCTGCAATAATGAAGTGTTCGGTGACAGGAAAATTACACTGACATTTTCATTCCAGTCAGAAAGAGAAGTAGGATGACCTTATGCATTGTCCAATAACAACAAAATCTTTAAATCCAGGTCATTATTTTTGCAATAATGTTCAACTGCAGGACAAAAATAATTTGCAAACCAATCTTCAAGCAAACAAATGTTTCATTACCCAGTCTTCTTATTTGACCGTCAAATAACAGCAAGAGCAATTTTTGAATAGGATTCAAGAGCCCTTGGATTTTCCGCTCAGTACACCAGTACACAGCAGCAGTCCAATACTGGGGCGTAATGCAGTTAAATAAAATTTCTATTATTAAAGTTATAAAAAGTATTATATCAAAATCCATACTGTTCAAAACTGTACTATGCAAGGTATTGCTGTATTTGATATTTTACCAAGTCATTAATACTGTGTATTAAGCAGAGGCTTAGGAGGCCTCTGCTTAATACACTTGGATGATTACAAGCAGCTGCCATACCATTAATATTCTCATAAGCTCTTGGCAAATGAAATATATACTCAAAACTTTCAAACATCAAGAGTACCTGCTGTCTTAAGCCAAACAATGTGGCAATAACTTGTGATCTTGACTCATCACTGTACAACTCTATGTCATCCTCCACACTGTTAGCGGGGTACAAGCCAACAACACCTCGAGCTCTCAGTGATCCATCTGAGATGATTCTTGACAAAAGCTTTTGTGCATCCTCAAAAACACGTTTTGCTTCTTCACCTGTCAAGTGGTTTAGAAATTATTATTATTATTATTCTTAGGAATTTAAAATACAGCCTCTCCTCACTTAGCAGCGTACTTGTTTACCAATGCCTTGGACTTACAACAGGCTCTCTGACCAGCGTGCATGCCTAAATATTGTATATTACAGCTGATTTCCTCTATTCTGTTTATTACAATATACAGTACATTACTGTATACACATTTAAGAATATACCAGAAATGTTATAAATGGTGCAAAGGTGGCAATAAAACAATATCAAAGATGGTTGACACAAACCCACTACCAACGTGGTCTTAGGAACGGAATTCCATCGTTATGTGAGGAGAGGCTGTATATGGACAACACTAAGTGTACTAAAGGCTGTAATAAGAAAATTATGTAAGATATAGTAAAAGGTGACAAGTCCAGTAAAAAGTACAAAATACAAAATAGAAACGATCACCAATGTTGCTGTCAGCAGGTCACCAACCTTCAAGTTCACGTCTCTATATCTTTACAAGTACTAATGGGATTTGTGTTTAGTATTACCACCAGTAAAATTTACTCTTAATTGATGAGAAAAAATAATTTTTTTTTTTTAAATGTAGACACAATTTTGATTTTGGGACTTTGGAGAGTGAGTGTTAAATGAAAACTTACCTACAGTAGCATCCTTGAAAATCTTTGGGTAGCCACGGTTAGGGTACTTGCCGCGAAGCTGCCATACATCAAAGAACGGCTTCCAGTCAATGTAGGGTATTAATGTTGTCAGATCATAGTTTTGGAGCACTTTTGTGCCCAAAAACTTTGGAACAGCTGAAATGGAAAAAGGCTGTTACCTGGCTATGCCTTATTAACTTTTATGTGGAAAATGCTACAGTGGATAATTATAGGAATAACCTTTGTCCCACAAATCTATGAAAGATTAAAAAAAAAAAAAAAAAAAATGAAATAGGGCAAACACTACAGAAAAATTGTGTGATCCTTCAATATCACTTAACCCATTCACTATCTCTTACAAAGATCTATGTTACTGATGCCAATGCTAATCACACACATCTATACTTTAAGCACAGCTTTCTCAAATATGCTGCAAGCGATAAATTTTGGCCTAGACTTAATGGGTCTGTGCAGCTAGTGTGCACGGTGCATGACAGGATAAGCAAACTCCTGACCTAGCGTTTGGTTTAAAATAGTAACTGAGGATTTTATGGTTTTATTGGCTGCTTCTTGGTTTCAAATGATGGAAGGCATACTAATGAAATGGAAATGATTTTGGTTAGTTTCAAGACAGGAAGTAGCTTGCAACTGGGCTCAAGGTAGCAGAAATATTAAATTTTTGACAATTTTCCTGAGGAAGGGTAACCCCCCTCCCCCCTAGTCTGTTTTACTGGTTTTTACTAGGCCTGCTTCAATTACTGGGATGCCCTCATCCATGATGAATCATTCTTGGTTATATTTTATTATCCAAGAAATAGGGTAAAATTTTGCTTTTTGTGTGATGAAGAATTCAAAATGGAGAGAACTGGGGACATGATTAATGAACAGGATTAAGTGTTGCGTTAGTGGCTGGAATGCCTGTAGCGTTTATTTTCTACTCTGTTTTTGAACTGTTTTTAATTTTGTATTAGAGTGGCTGAATTACAGACTTCCTTGCACTTGACAGGGTAGTTCTGGTAGTTGAATGGGTGGTTTCTTGAGCTCAATAAATTTCACAACAGCTAAAAATTTGGTGGAATTGAGCAGTCGAATTGGTTTAAAATAGGACTCAAAGTGGGAACTCACAATTGCATGAATTGTGCCCAGACTGTCAACTTTGCACCTGAGTAATTTCATGAGTTTTCCATCAAATTTAGTATTTTTGGTGCCATTACATTCAGAGAAAGATTCTCTACCATTTTAGAAAATCCCTGACATTGTCAGCTCTTTAAATTTCAGGGCTTCTGACAGTGAAGGGGCTAACAGCTTTGATATACACTATCACACATAATCTTCAGACAGAATACTGAAATTACACTATAGCAAATTTACCCATTACTGCAAAATTTAGAAACTTATTTAATATCGAATGTAACAATATGAAGAGAAAAGAATTTTGTGGAGCTGAACTCGCTACATGTGGGGCATAGATACTATCCATGCACTGTAGTAGGGTAGCAACAACACCCCATATCCAGTTGAATGGTATTACACAGTGCAAAACTCTCTCCATTCTGGTTAATTCATAAATGGTATTTTAGTTTATATTGAAGGAAAAGTAGAGAAGTATGAACAAAATCTACATTATGGTTAAAATGTCATCAGTATTGTATAAAACCTGATCTATGGCAAGAATGGGGCCTACCACAATTTGGTAGAAAGCTTGATGAATTCTAAGTATACTTACTGTACAGTATACTTAAAATTTTACAGTCGCCATACACCAGACAGCCATGCATGCCATAAGACGCAACTAAAAGGGCGGGAGCAAGGAGCTAGTAATTCCTTCTCCTGTATAAATTACTAAATTTAAAAAGAAACTTGTGTTTTTCTTTTTAGGTCACCATGCCTCGGTGGGATACGGCTGTGTGTTAAAAAAAAAAATGGATCAGAGCCTCTGGACCATGATTAGCATGGGTGAGTAAGCCTACAGCAATATTATCATGAAGAAACATTTAATACAGTAAACAGAATGTGAGAATGATATGGATATCCATATGAAATGTTGAGTGAATGCTATGCCTTTAGGATGTATAGAATATAGCTGCAAAGTACTGAAGAAGAGAGATTTGTTTATATCCATAATGAAATATGTCAATTTGATGCATGCAAAAAATTAGGTAGTGTACAAATTTTGTTATTACAAAAGAGACACACTTATAATGCTGGTGCTTCACTCAGTGTGTACGCTGCTATATTTGTAGTGTGTTTCTACACTCAGTGTATGCTACTATAGTATCTCAAAAACACTTAATGCCTCTAATATTATAGGAGGTAGTTATAAAAATAGGTGGCAGTTATAAGAATCCTTATGACAGAGAATTAATGTATTTGAGATTCCTAGCTAAGGGTTACCTTAAAGTTAATTCTAAAACAAATGAAACACTAACCAGGTTTTGGAATAGTTTCCCAATCAATTTTAAATTTCCTTTGACGGGCTTCTGCAAGACTAACATAAGTTTTCTCACGAAGGTTTTCATAGTGTTCTTCTCTGATCATATCATAATCTTCGGTTAAATCATCGATGAAGTCATCATAGAGAGAAGCATCAAGCAGCGATGAACACTATACACAGAAATATGCATTTTATTAAGATATAATAAGCAGTACTATTTACTTACCAATGCATCAAGGTATAAAGAAAATAAAAACAGACATCAGCTGATAAAGTAAGTGTTCAGTGTCTCACTGTATGGCATCATACCTTTTTAAAGTAAAGACATACAGTAAAGTAATAAATGTTTACACAAGAATATGCAAAACCACAATTATAAAAACTGTATTGCTTAAATAAGTAGGGATTGTTGAGTAAATACCAGGTTCTTGTGTATCTTCATCCAACTGAAGATTTGGCATTAAAAAAATGACATGGGATGGGGTATGAAGAGAGCCTTCAAAACAAGAGATATTAGTGCCATATCTTTAACCCTTTGACTGTTTCGGTCGTATATATATGTCTTACGAGCCACCGTGTTTGACGTATATATACTCATAAATTCTAGCGGCTTCAAATCAAGCAGGAGAAAGCTGGTAGGCCCACATGTGAGAGAATGGGTTTGTGTGGTCAGTGTGCACCATATAAAAAAAGTCCTGCAGCATGCAGTGCATAATGAGAAAAAAAAAACTGACCGTTCTTTTAATTAAAACGCCAAATTTGTGGTCTATTTTTGTATAGTATTTATGGTTGTATTTTCATTTTCTTGGTCTCATTTGATAGAATGGAAAACATATTATAGAAATAGAGGTGATTTTGATTAGTTTTACTATGAAAAGGACCTTGAAATGGAGCTCAAAATAGGGGAGATGTTTGATTTTTGCCAATGTTCAAAAGTAAACAAACGATGTCATTATCCAATAAATGTCGAAGTAGCCATTCTAATATGCAGTCATAAATGGGTTGACATTATTTATACAATTATTACAATACTGCAGTAGTATGCATAACAGTAAATCTTCTATTTTTTGTTTGAATAAAAATTTAAAACAGAAAGCAAGAGTAATATCAGAGGGGCCTGGAGATGTGACTGATGAACAAAGAAAATGTTATTTTAGAGCCAGGAATGTCTGCATTGTTCATTCTGGACCCTATTTTAAAATTGGCATATTTTTTAATTTGCATGAAATTGGCCAAATTGCCAATTTCTGACCACTTTATTGGGTAGTTGAAATCAGTAAATGGGCAGTTTCTTGTACTCAATTGATAGAACAAATGGAATTCTAAAGAAATAGTTATGAGTTTGGTTGACTGGAACAATGGAAATAGCTGAAAATAGGGCTCAAAGTGGGGGAAATAGAGATTTGTTAATATCGCTGAGGTCGTTAACTTCGCGAGAGCGTAATTCCATAAGTTTTCCATAAAATTTTGTACTTTTGGTGTCATTACCATCGGGAAAAGATTCTCTCTCATTTCATAAGAATTTTTTTTTTTTTTTAATTTTTGCGACACCAGGAGACACCTCAGGATTTGGGGTTGCGACAGTCAAGGGGTTAATGCTTCAAGAATTGGCAGCAGACAGAACCAAGTCCAATGTATGGACACCAATACGGGTGGGTTATAACATACTCTCAAAATTATCCAGATCTATTAGCTCCAGGAACTTGCATGAATAGGAAACCTGTTCTGGACAATCACTCCAGTAGCTAAAGTCATCACACACAAGATGACCACTTCTTTGTAAATAATTCAAGAAAATCAAATCAATCAAGAAATAAAGAATCTGTCCTAAAACTTACAGGCCAATGTGTTAACCACTTGGCCAGCTGGCTCTAATAGATTAATCCAACTAGGTATATGCATTTCTATATACCATAGGGAGGTTAGCATGGGCCCCACTGTGACCACAAATGTAGGTTTTCACAGATGAATCCCACACCAGCATGGCCATGGCATACTCTAGCTCAAGTCCCCTCAAAGCCACCATCATGACTCACGAAATCATAATAATGCGATTGCAAACAAATCACGGAATGGGTGTGGTTTGAACCCTTGCCATGTGGGTCAGCAGGCTGCCAACAGCAACAGTCTAGATGAACAGGCAACCAATAGAAAGCCTGGCAACAGATTGGGTTGTGAGGATAGATAAAGTCTTGAAACTGGACAAGATACATCACATGTGCTATCCTCCATGTTGCCTATCAGTCAACCGTGTCTCTATCCAGGAAAAAAATTATCTAGAGAAGGTGCAACATAATGCTTCCATCAGTCATTACTGCATGATTACAGCAATTTGTACACAGACATTGCTAACACACAAACATGAGTGCCACAACAATGCACTATCTGGTTAACTAGTGGCTTGTAAACAAGCTAAGTGTGGCCACAAAAACTTCAGATGATGATTGTATAATCTTACTGGATAACAGGTAAGAACTCATGATTTTTTTTCAGTAATTGTGTTTAGAGATATCAGAGCTTTGGATAAAGAGGGAAGTCCTACTGTATCATTTATTATAATAATATTACAGTAAAATTATTATACACAGTACGGTACTTGTGTTCAAAGGGGTACACAAAGCATGCTTGATTCTTTCACAATTTAATGATAATTTTTGCTGTGCAAATAAGCTTAATTTTTTTTTATAACACATCGGCTGTTTCCCACCAAGGCAGGGTAACCTGAAAAATAAGAAACACTTTCATCATCATTCACTCCATTACTGTTTGGCCAGATGCATGCCAATACTACAGTTCAAAAACTGCAACATATCTCCACCTTTCCTTCAGAGTGCAGGCACTATACCAATTCCCATGAAAAGCAGTTTAGTGTAAATAATGAAGTTATTGTTATACTATCTAAGAATTTACTTACCACAACCACACTCTTGGAAGCATCAAGCACATGCACCACAGGATTTGAATATTTGGGGGCAATCTTCACTGCTGTGTGAGTTCTGGATGTTGTGGCTCCACCAATAAGTAATGGAATCTAATGGAGTGAGATAAAATACTACAGTATTTGCTTAATGCTATTACATATGAAGTTAAATTTAAAAATACCATTTAGTAAAACATCACTGAATGGATTTTGATTTTTTTTTTTTTCAACAAGTCGGCCGTCTCCCACCAAGGCAGGGTGACCCAAAAAAGAAAGAAAATCCCCAAAAAGAAAATACTTTCATCATCATTCAACACTTTCACCACACTCACACATTATCACTGTTTTTGCAGAGGTGCTCAGAATACAACAGTTTAGAAGCATATACATATAAAGATACACAACATATCCCTCCAAACTGCCAATATCCCAAACCCCTCCTTTAAAGCGCAGGCATTGTACTTCCCATTTCCAGGGCTCAAGTCCGACTATATAAAAATAACCGGTTTCCCTGAATCCCTTCACTAAATATTACCCTGCTCACACTCCAACAGATCGTCAGGTCCCAAATACCATTCGTCTCCATTCACTCCTATCTAACACGCTCACGCACGCTTACTGGAAGTCCAAGCCCCTTGCCCACAAAACCTCCTTTACCCCCTCTCTCCAACCCTTTCGAGGACGACCCCTACCCCGCCTTCCTTTCCCTATAGATTTATATGCTTTCCATGTCATTCTACTTTGATCCATTCTCTCTAAATGGCCAAACCACCTCAACAACCCCTCTTCTGCCCTCTGACTAATACTTTTATTAACTCCACACCTTTTCCTAATTTTCACACTCTGAATTTTCTGCATAATATTTACACCACACATTGCCCTTAAACAGGACATCTCCACTGCCTCCAACCGTCTCCTCGCTGCTGCATTTACCACCCAAGCTTCACACCCATATAAGTGTGTTGGTACTACTATACTTTCATACATTCCCTTCTTTGCCTCCATAGATAACATTTTTTGACTCCACATATACCTCAACACACCACTCACCTTTTTTCCCTCATCAATTCTATGATTAACCTCATCCCTCATAAAACCATCCGCTGACACGTCAACTCCCAAGTATCTGAAAACATTCACTTCTTCCATACTCCTCCTCCCCAATTTGATATCCAATTTTTCTTTATCTAAATCATTTGATACCCTCATCACCTTACTCTTTTCTATGTTCACTTTCAACTTTCTACCTTTACACACATTCCCAAACTCATCCACTAACCTTTGCATTTTTTCTTTAGAATCTCCCGTAAGCACAGTATCATCAGCAAAAAGTAACTGTGTCAATTCCCATTTTGAATTTGATTCCCCAAAATTTAATCCCACCCCTCTCCCGAACACCCTAGCATTTACTTCCTTTACAACCCCATCTATAAATATATTAAACAACCATGGTGACATTACACACCCCTGTCTAAGACCTACTTTTACCGGGAAGTAGTCTCCCTCTCTTCTATACACCCTAACCTGAGCCTCACTATCCTCATAAAAACTCTTTACAGCATTTAATAACTTACCACCTATTCCATATACTTGCAATATCTGCCACATTGCTCCTCTATCCACTATCATATGCCTTTTCTAAATCCATAAATGCAATAAAAACTTCCCTACCTTTATCTAAATACTGTTCACATATATGCTTCAATCTAAACACTTGATCTACACTAGGTAAACTAATTTTGGAAACAACGGTAAAAGTATCATATGTTAGGTACACAAGTGTCAGCTTACTGTCAGGAGAAGTAACAGATAAAGTCCAAAATAATCTTATCAATCCACCACTAAAGATACATAAAATTACTCTACTGATATATTTTCCATGACATTAGAGTATATTTGTAAACTGTACATTGGATACTGTATTATGAATAATACCCAATTTTTTTTATAACTAAAAAATCCTGATATGCTGGGACAATTCTGACTTTAAATTTGAAATCTGAAAACATTAGTTAATTAAGGGCATATATATTTAACCTCAGAAGCAGATAAAAAGTAGTGTTTTGTTGTCCAGTGTTGTGTGTTGCCCCCAACCTATTTTTTAGTTTAATACACAAAAATGAATTAAAGAATTTCATAGATTAATGGCACGCAATACCAACAAGACAAGGAATTAGACACGTGCAACATCTGAGTATCTTTATTTGAAGACGTTTTGCCAATCAATGGCTTTATATATTCAATACAGAGGTAATTTGAAGGTTTTGAAACTGGAAGCAGTAAATGATGAGGTAATCAGTGTCTCAGCCTTGTAGACTTACACACACTGCTTGGCACAACATCCTCAAATAAAGATACACAAATGTTGCACATGGTCTAATTCTTGTAATAAAGTGAGAGCAAATGGGGCAACAAAAGTTATTTACAAATGATGGACTGTAACCAGCATTATTTTGGGGGCTATTTGTGGGCACTATAGCACATAAGAATACTTAAATAAATAAACATGAAGCAATAAGCTAAACACAGGTCTCACCTGTAGACCTAATCTTTCCATTTCACGTGCAACAAAGATCATCTCGTCCAGTGATGGAGTGATTAGTCCAGAGAGACCAATGATATCAGCTTTCTCTGCAATGGCATACTGCAATATTTTGTCACAAGGGCACATAACACCTAGATCAACGACTCTGTAGTTGTTACATCCAAGGACTACTCCCACAATGTTTTTGCCAATATCATGAACATCACCTTTAACTGTGGCTAAAATAATTGTACCATTATATCTATCAGTGTCTGACATCACTTCCCCAAATTCACTAACAGTTGCAGCACGTTCTATTTCCATGAGAGGAATGAGATATGCTACAGCCTTTTTCATCACACGTGCACTCTTAATTACTTGTGGCAAAAACATTTTTCCAGCACCAAATAATTCTCCTACGACACTCATTCCATTCATAAGTGGTCCTTCAATGACATTTAATGCTCTTGGATATCTTTCTTTGTTTGAACGAGCTTCTTCAGCATCTTCCTCTATGTATTTATCAATACCTTTCACTAAAGAATGTTTCAGTCTCTCTTCCACATCCTTACTTCGCCATTCATCTTCAATATCACCAATTTTTACTTGAGAAGAAGTTTTTTCAGCATATGCTAACAATTTTTCAGTGCCCTCTGGATCAGTACTCCATAAAAGAGATTCACAAAGAAGCAAAAGTTCATGGTCTATGTCATCAAACACAGGAAGGCATCCTGCATTGACAATACCCATGTCCATGCCAGCTTTGATAGCATGATAGAGGAAGACTGAATGCATTGCTTCACGAATTTCTTCTTTTCCACGGAAAGAAAAGGATAAGTTGCTTACACCACCACTTACTCGTACCCCAGGACAACTAGCCTATGAGAAAATAAAAAAATTACAATATATTACTTATACCACAAAATAATTTTCTTTCACAGATTTAATATAAAAGGGACCATCCATTCTTATATTTGTTATCACTTATTAACCAATCACAAAACATTAGTAATTAAAAAATGTTAATAGCCATCTTCCTGATTCCAGGTACAGTACATGTTTTCCTTGCCTTACCTGGATTTGCTTTATGCAAATTTATTATATGATGCCCCATTTTCATCTATAATTCCATATGTATAATGTACATCTCCTGTATGCAATCAGTGTGGCTCACACATCGAAGATTCTTATTAAGTAGGATTCAGTGTAAATGGCCTGACTGAGCTTAATACAGCTACCATGGGTTTGGAATGCATTTACTGCATAAAACTATAACCATAGTATCTTATACTAAAATCTCCAAGTTTTAAGTCACATGAGCCTCAATAATTAATGTTAAGCTGTTATATCATAGGGTGATATTTCAGTATATCTAAAAAAAAATCCACATTCCAATGCAGTACAAATCAGTACAGCACACAAAATATAAAGGCTGATTCAGTACTTACCTTGATAATTTTTGTTGCTTCAATAAAGTAAATTCCATAGTTGTTATGTTCTTCTATTCCAGTAGCAATTGTTAAGATGTTGGGGTCAAAGATAATATCACTAGGATTGAATCCAATTATTTCAGTTAGGATCTTGTATGATCGCTGACAAATCTTAACTTTATTCTCCACATCCACAGCCTACAAGTAGTAAGTGTTTAAAATATGCACACAAAACATGAAATACCAATTTTATTCTCATTTGCTAGTAATTTTATTCAATATTAAAAACAAAATAACTGTCTTGTGATTGTACTGGATGTTAATTATGTATGAAACATTATTATAATTTTGCTGAAAATTTAACAAGTTTTATATGAAGAGAATGGATGCTTTAAGGCAAATATCTAATTAAGCGCTACTGTTTATGGACCAAAAGATCATAACCTGGAAGTTTTCATGGAAGTTTTAGGGTAAAACTTCTGTTTGTCTGCCTAGCTCTGCTTCTCTGTCTGTCTGCCTGTGTGTCTGTCTTTCCATCTGCTTGTCTCTGTCTCAGGGAGTGGCTAGTAAACCTGCTGGTTTGTGGTGTATGGGCCACTTCCTGATTGTTGAGTAAGTGACACTGCTGTTACTTGCGTCATGTTTATTTATGGCTTATATCTACAAACAATTTGAAGGTAGTAGGTTGGTAGACAGCAACCGCTCAGGGAGGTACTACCGTCCTGCCAACTGAGTGTAAAACGAAAGCCTGTAATTGTTTTACATGATGGTAGGATTGCTGGTGTCCATTTTTCTGTCTCATAAATATACAAGGTTTCAGGTACGTCTTGCTACTTCTACTTACACTTAGGTCACACTACACATACATGTACAAGCATATATATATACACACATCCCTCTGCGTTTTCTTCTATTTTCTTTCTAGTTCTTATTCTTGTTTATTTCCTCTTATCTCCATGGGAAAGTGGAATAGAATTCTTCCTCCGTAAGCCATGCGTGTTGTAAGAGGCGACTAAAATGCCGGGAGCAAGGGGCTAGTAACCTCTTCTCCTGTATATATTACTAAATGTAAAAGGAGAAACTTTCGTTTTCCTTTTGGATACGGTGGGATACGGCCGGTGTGTTGAAAGAAAGAACTGTATTTATGAGTACATGTGAGAGACAGAGATATAGACAGAGATACAAATAGACAGTGATAAAGACAGATAGAGATATAGATAGATACAGACAGAGACAGCCAAAGCCAGCCAGCTAGCCAGCTGAATACATACGAACATAAGAAAGAAGGAATGCTGCAGCAGGCCTACTGGCCCATGCAAAGCAGGTCCATGTCACCTTCCGGCTTAGACCAATGACCCACCTAGTCAGGTCATGTCCACTGAAAGGAGCATGACATCTGACCCAGAAGCACAAGCTAGTCAGGACCAACTCACACCCACCCACACCCACTCGTGCATTTATCTCACCTATTTTTACTTTCCTCTTAAAAATGTGAGTGTTAATATGACATAACATCAGTGAATCACTGGTGTTTGCCACGCTATTTGCTCTAGCTGGCGCTCAGTTGAACTGGTGCTCCCACAAGGTACTAAGTGGTCCCCAATTTTTTTCATAGTGTGCACTTTGAGTGCACAGACCCATTCTTTCATGTCTAGGCAACTCAGGCCTATAGCACCAAATTTGAAGGAATGAAAAATAAAACGTTGATCTACGTTCGGAGCCCACCACACATGAACGTATATCTACGTGTGGACAGTTTAAGGGTTAAGGAAGGGAGGGTGGGTGGCATGTTCAGAGGCTGTTAGCCCTTAATGCCCAACAACAACAACACACCCTCACAGATGTCTTACTTTGTTTATTACTGTACCAAGTAAACTAATGCACAAATATATATCAAGTAGATACTGCATACACCATTACCTGCAGGTTCCTTTCATCTTTTAACCTTTATTATGCAAAGGAAGATAAGCAGAAATTATATAAACACTGAGAAGGTCTCTCAAATGGATAGGTACAGTTCATGTCTACTCTCTCAATTTGTATATAAACACTGTCTCCAGAAAGTTTACATTTGAACACAGTAAGTTAATTTAGGCACAGGTACACATAAGTACAATTATCATACATAGTGCAAATTACCTATGATAACCCAAAAGAAAGTCAGAAAAAGTGACTTATTGATATGAAAACATTGCATATAGTGACTGGCATACAGGATTCAACTAATTTAATCACAAACACAGATCTGAGAATTGTATGGGACACGTCTACAGACCAATAAGAAGTGGGATGGGGAGGCAGGGAAGGAAGCTAGGCCTTCCCCACAACCACAGTGGACTGACCCAAAGGCAGGAGCCTGCGAGCTCACTAGACGAAGGGGAAAAATCCTGCAGTCCAGCATGCAGTGCTCCAAATTTTTTTTCCCAGAAGTGACATTGTGCTAGTCAAAAATAGGCCACAATTTTGCAACAGTGTAATGGAGAAAAACATGTTAAAGGAACCCATGATAATCAACAGTCTACTATAACATAAATAAATCAATCCACAAATTCATATCAGCAACAGTAACTCACAAATAGGACTAATGTAATGTCAATATTTATTGAAGCAATTCAATCTAGTTCTCACAATAGCTTGGCTCACCTGCCCAATTTCATCAAAAGCCATGATAACTACTGCAGACCCGTATTTTTTTATTAATTTGGCTTTTCGGACGAACTCTTCTTCTCCCTCCTTCAGTGAAATGGAGTTGACAATGCTTTTACCCTGTGTCACCTTAAGACCAGCCTCAATCACATCAAAGTTGGATGAATCAATGCATATAGGTACCTGTTGAGAATGACAGTAATAAATGAGTAAATGTGTTCCTTTTTTGTTGGGTCACCCTGCCTAAGTGAGATATGGACAATGTGTTTAATTTTTTTTATTATTAACCCTTTTGAGATCAGTCCCATGGTACTATGGCTTTGAAGCCAGGGTTGGTCTCGTAGTTCTACGCCATGAGCTCAGCTCACTCTGATAAACTGTGAATGGTAAATTTGGGCCTAGAGGTAAGAGAATGGCTCTATGCAGTAAGCATGCACCATATAAAAATAAATCCTGCAGCAAGCAGTGCATAATGGGGAAAAAACTGCAACCTTGTTTTTGGTTTAAAACAGAGACTTTATAGTGTATTTTTGTATAGTTTTTATGGTTGTATTCTTTTTCATGGTCTCATCTGATAGAATGGAAGATATACTACAGATTGGTTTTAGAACTGAAAGTAGCTTGAAATTGAGCTCAAAGTAGCAGAAGTGTTCAATTTTTACTGACATTCCAGTACACAAATGACATCAACTGTCCAATGCGCATCCAAATGGCCAGTACACATTTGTGAATGCACTGACATTATTTATACAATTATTACATTAATACAATAGTCTGCATGACAGTAAATCTTCTATTTTTTGTGAATAAAAATTAAAAATGGAAAACATAATATAAGAGAGACCTGGGGACATAACTAATGAAGAGAGGAATTTTTTTAATGCCAGGAATGTCTACATTATTTATTCTGGACCCTATTTTTAAAATGGCAATTTTTTACTTTTGG
Organism: Cherax quadricarinatus; assembly: GCF_026875155.1. Lineage (NCBI taxonomy): Eukaryota > Metazoa > Arthropoda > Malacostraca > Decapoda > Parastacidae > Cherax > Cherax quadricarinatus. Next base: position 3,860,589 of record NC_069436.1, on the reverse strand, counting down.
GTGAAATTGGCCAAACTACTGATTTCTAATCACTTTATTGGGTACTTGAAATATACAAATATACTCAATCAATAGAATAGAAAGAATACTGGTGAAATAGCTATGAGTTTGGCTGACTGGAACAATGGAATGACTGAAAATAGGGCTCAAATTGGGTGAAATCACAGATGCATAAATATTGCTGAGACTACTAACTTGCAAGAGTGTAATTCCATAAGATTTCCACCACATTTCACACCTTTTGGTTCCATTACTTTCAGAAAGAGATTCTATACTATTCTGCAAAAAAAAAAAAAAAAAAAAAAAAAAAAAAAAAAAAAAACACTGAACATTCTTGTACCCTGAGAACAAGTTTTAGATCAGGGGTCTTGACCCTGAAAGGGTTAAAGCTTAACTAGGGGTGTAAGTCTGGGATAATAAAAGTTTTTGCAAAATCCTTATTATGCATATTATTGTAGCCAGGTGTAGGGATAAAATTTACAAAAAATATGCCATAGTATAAGAATTTTTGTTAAATGATAAGTACATACATAGAAAAGTAGTCAACTTGAATGTCAAGCAAGCCTCTGGCTTGCTTGACATTCAAGGCATGGAGGACTCGGCAATTGCTGATGTTGCAGTCAGCAGATGATAGACCTTCAAATTCACGCTTCTCCTTCTCAGAAAGTACTGATGGAAAAATTCTCCTTTTTGTTTTATTACCATCAGAAAAATCTAAGATTTTTTTTTAAATTTGGACATTGAGAGCAATTTTAATTTTGGGGGTCTGAACAGTGAAAGGGTTAAATAAGCCAAAATACAATACACAAATGTATAAGGAGGGAAGAAGAAAATGAGCAAGATCACACCAAGTTCTATATTAACTCCTATAAAATTCCTAATAAACGTGAAGGACAAAACACCACAATTTCAGGATGTCAATAAAATAACTAGCAGATGCTAGAGCCTAAAATACTAAAGATGAAATACAGGTCGGCCATCACTAATCTGGCATCATTGGGACCTGTAGCATGCCGGATTAGTGAGTTTGCCGGATTACAGAGTGGTTAGGTTAGATTACACTTAAATTAACCTATCAATAGAGTGTCTTTCTGCTTCATCTTCCTTATTTTCATCACTGCTTTCTCCTCCACTGGCTTGCTGTTGTGGAATTACAACCATCTGCACAATTTCTGAGTAATTATAATGATGAAATTTGAAATTATGCTAGCTGAAATTAGTGCCGTATTACTGATGGAACCGGATACATGTAACTGATTGCCGGATTAGTGATGGCCGACCTGTACCACATTATGATTGCTGAAGAGGAAACATTTAAAATTAGCTAAAACCTATCATTTATAATAATGTACACAAATTCTGAGTGACATTCTCCCAAAACCATCATTAATTTTTTTAATCCTAGGTGCCCTGTATTCAAATACAATTAATTTACTGTGAATACTGTATATATACTTACTTTACATATATCTGGCTCTGTTGTTATTAGGTTGAGGAAGCGTGTCATTGCTGCTTTGCCATCAAGTAAACCTTCATCCATATTTACATCAAGGATCTGAGCACCATTTTCAACCTTTTAAAAGAATTATAATATATGTTTTTCACTTAATGTAAATTAGGGTAACTTATCTTATTATACTGCTTTGACCTAAGGATCTAAAAAAAAAAATTAGTGTGTCTAAACAGGCCTTTTCAGGTCCTTTTCAGTGCATCACTGAGGCCAGGGTCCTTCGTGTGTAGTTCTACGTCATGAGCTCAGCTCACTCAGATAAGCCATGAGTAATAAATTTTGCCCTATATATGAGAGAATGAGTGTGCTGCAAGTGTGCTCAGTAAAAAAAAAAAAAACTCTGATCTTGTGTATGGATTGAAACAGCAACTTTGAGGTGTTTTCTCAGAGGGTTTTTATGGTTTTATTGACTATCTTGGTATTATCCGATATAATCGAAAACACACTACTGAAATAGACATGATTTTGGTTGGCTTTGGGACCAGAAGTAGCTTGAAATTGACCTCAAAGTGGCTGAAACATTAGATTTTTGTTGATTTTTCTGAGGATGGATAAGGTTTCCATCTGTTTTTTTTTTTTCAACAAGTTGGCCGTCTCCAACCCAGGCAGAGTGGCCCAAAAAAGAAAGAAAATACTTTCATCATTCAACACTTTTACCTCACTCATACATAATCAATGTTTTTGCAGAGGTGCCCAGATACAACAATTTAGAAGCATATATAAAGATACAATATAAAAAGTGACCTGAAATAATATAATAAACTCCCTATAGAATATAATATCAGGGCCCCAATTATATATATACCTTCCTATTACACACCCCTCCAAACTGCCAATATCTCAAACCCCTCCTTTAAAGTGCAGGCATTGTACTTCCCATTTCCAGAACTCAAGTCCAGCTATATAAAAATAACCGGTTTCCCTGAATCCCTTCACTAAATATTACCCTGCTCACGCTCCAACAGCTCGTCAGGTCCCAAAACCCATTCGTCTCCATTCACTCCTATCTAACATGCTCATGCACACTTGCTGGAAGTCCAAGTCCCTGGCCCACAAAACCTCCTTTACCCCCTCCCTCCAACCTTTTCGAGGATGACCCCTACCCCGCCTTACTTACCCTTGAGGTTTATATGCTCTCTATGTCATTCTACTTTGATCCATTCTCTCTAAATGACCAAACCACCTCAACAACCCCTCTTCAGCCCTCTGACTAACATGTACTTTTATTAACTCCACACCTCCTAATTTCCACACTTCGAATTCTCTGCATAATATTTAAACCACACATTACCCTTAGACAGGACATCTCCACTGCCTCCAACCGCCTCCTCGTTGCAGCATTTACAACCCAAGCTTCACACCCATATAAGAGTGTTGGTACCACTACACTTTCATACATTCCCTTCTTTGCCTCCACTGATAAGGTTTTTTGTCTCCACATATACCTCAATGCACCACTCACCTTTTTTCCCTCATCAATTCTATGGTTAACCTCATCCTTCATAAACCCATCCGCTGACACATCAACTCCCAAATATCTGAAAGCATTCACTTTTTCCATACTCCTTCTCTCCAATGCGATATCTGTTTTATGGGTTTTTAATAGATCAGATTCAATTATTTGAACGCTGTAAACCATGACCAATCATTCCTGGTTATATTTTATTATCTGAGAAATAGAGTAACTCTTCTATTTTTGTGCGATTAAGATTTTAAAATAGAAAGCAGGTATAATATAGGAGAGACCTAGGGACTTGATTAATAAACAGAGGAAATGTTTTAGTGCCAGGAATGTGTACACTGTTTATTTTGGATGCTATTTTTATATTGACATTTTTTATTAGTATAAAATTGGCCAAATTACTGACTTCTGTGCATTGAAATAGTGTAATGGGCAGTTTCTTGTGCTCTTCTGACAGAATTTAAAGTATATTAGGGAAATAGCTAATAATTTGGTTGAATGGAGCAATGGAATTAGCTTACAATATAAGTCAGTGGGCAAAATCGCTGATGCGTAAATTGTGCCAAAATCACTTAACTTAGGGCACATGTAATTTGACAAGTTTTCCATTAAATTTTGTACTTATGGTGTCATTGCCTTCTGAAAAAAGATTGTCTACCATTTCAGAAGAATTTTATTTTTACAAGTGGACACTTGAGAGCAATACAGTGGTACCCCAATTTTTTTTTTTTTTTTTTTCAACAAGTCGGCCATCTCCCACCAAGGCAGGGTGACCCAAAAAAGAAAGAAAATCCCCAAAAAGAAAATACTTTCATCATCATTCAACACTTTCACCACACTCGCACATTATCACTGTTTTTGCAGAGGTGCTCAGAATACAACAGTCTAGAAGCATACACATATAAAGATACACAACATATCCCTCCAAACTGCCAATATCCCAAACCCCTCCTTTAAAGTGCAGGCATTGTACTTCCCATTTCCAGGACTCAAGTCCGACTATATGAAAATAACCGGTTTCCCTGAATCCCTTCACTAAATATTACCCTGCTCACACTCCAACAGATCGTCAGGTCCCAAGTACCATTCGTCTCCATTCACTCCTATCTAACACGCTCACGCACGCTTGCTGGAAGTCCAAGCCCCTTGCCCACAAAACCTCCTTTACCCCCTCTCTCCAACCCTTTCGAGGACGACCCCTACCCCGCCTTCCTTCCCCTATAGATTTATATGCTTTCCATGTCATTCTACTTTGATCCATTCTCTCTAAATGACCAAACCACCTCAACAACCCCTCTTCTGCCCTCTGACTAATACTTTTATTAACTCCACACCTCCTAATTTCCACACTCCGAATTTTCTGCATAATATTTACACCACACATTGCCCTTAAACAGGACATCTCCACTGCCTCCAACCGTCTCCTCGCTGCTGCATTTACCACCCAAGCTTCACACCCATATAAGAGTGTTGGTACTACTATACTTTCATACATTCCCTTCTTTGCCTCCATAGATAACGTTTTTTGACTCCACATATACCTCAATGCACCACTCACCTTTTTTCCCCTCATCAATTCTATGATTAACCTCATCCTTCATAAATCCATCCGCCGACACGTCAACTCCCAAGTATCTGAAAACATTCACTTCTTCCATACTCCTCCTCCCCAATTTGATATCCAATTTTTCTTTATCTAAATCATTTGACACCCTCATCACCTTACTCTTTTCTATGTTCACTTTCAACTTTCTACCTTTACACACATTCCCAAACTCATCCACTAACCTTTGCAATTTTTCTTTAGAATCTCCCATAAGCACAGTATCATCAGCAAAAAGTAACTGTGTCAATTCCCATTTTGAATTTGATTCCCCAAAATTTAATCCCAAATATTGTCCTTAATTTGTTCCAGAAGGCTGTTCAAGCACCATTACTGAACGAATATGTTCCCATAAGGAATAATGTAAATTAGATTAGTCCATTTCAGACCTCCAATAATACACTTACAAAAATACACTTACATAATTGTTTGAGTTGGGAGCTGTTCGAAATTCGAGGTACCACTGTGTTAATTTTGAGGGGTCAGGACAGTGAAAGGGTTAAATTAAAAACAATATGGCAAGTGAAATTATTTAACAATACCTGGGTAAACTAAAGATCAAAATACAAAAATCTCAAGTCAAGTGAAATATATTTACTTGAGTTTTAGCAATGTCCAAGGCCTCTTCATACTTCCCAGTCTTGATCAATCGGCAAAACAGACGGGAGCCAGCAACATTGCACCTCTCACCTTTAGATAAGTAGAAGAAAACATTAGCACATTTGTCTGTCTATAACATTTAACAACAAATGAATACGATGTTGCCATCTTGTAATTTAAACAGCTTTTTATTTCTGCAATTAGTTAGCTCATACAATAGTATTTTTAATTCATGATCCACCCTAAGATTTTTTTTTTATTGATACATCGGTTATTTCCCACCAAGGCAGGGTAGCCTGAAAAAAAAAAACTTTCATCATCATTCATTCCATCACTGTCTTGCTAGAGGGATGCTTACACTACAGTTATAAAACTGCAACATTAACACCCCTCTGTCAGACTGCCAGCACTGTACTTCCCATCTCCAGGAATCAAATCTGGCCTGCCAGTTTCCCTGAATCCCTTCATAAATGTTACCTTGCTTACACTCCAACTGGCAGTTTGGAGTGACATCTAAACTGTCGTATCTGAGTGTTTCTGCAAAGAGAAGCTCAGATATGACAGTTCAGTTGTCACTTCACCATCATTCACACATCATTCAGATTCTGAATGGTGAAAATGCTTCTTTCTTTACTGAATAGAATTCACAAAAATCCCAACAGTATCAAATAAATCTCTGTCAATTTATTCAAGTTAGGTTGAGACAAGTCAATATTGATGTTTTCAGAAGCGTTGATTGTGGTATAAGAGGAAACAATGAGCAATGACACATTTTTTTTTTTTTTAACAAGTCGGCTGTCTCCCACCGAAGCAGGGTGACACTTAATGTAACAATAAAATTAAGATGCAAATACTAAGGATGCCATAGCTAATTCTGTATTACTTACCGATATTAACAAAGTTGGTTTGATTTGTGATTCTCATTGGTTCAAGGCCACAAAGAACCTGTGCACCTTCATACAAAACTAACGGAGGAGAACGAGGTTTAACATTTGCAACAGCTTGTTTTATAGCCCTGAAATGAGGAAGCAACTTCTTCAGATACATAAATACGAATCTCAAACAAGCTCATGAGATCTGAAAACCTATTATCTTAGAGAAATACCATTTGAATAACAATGATATTTTTCTATCTCATCAAGACTTGTCTATAAAATACGTACTATTGCACACACAAAAAATAACATCCCAACCTCAAAATATTCAAGTAATTATACACTAAAAATTAATCCTTTGCTTACAAATTATCTTCAATATAGACCCATTGTTGCCCAATGTACATTTTAAAAGTGATACCACACAAGCTTGCAACCACAGTACAGATTATACATCCATCACCTGTTTATCAAACAAGATTATCAGCATACAGTACCTCCACCAGTCCATTTTCATAATGTATATAGTGTACTAGCAAGGAAATTACCTAATGTGATCCGGGGTAGTTCCACAGCAGCCTCCCACTACATTCACTAATCCATCTTTGGCAAATTCTTTAATATGGTCAGCTGTCGTCTCTGGAGTCTCATCGTAATCTCCAAAAGTGTTGGGAAGGCCTGCATTGGGATAGCATATCACAAAAGATGTTGTATTCTGGCTGATATTTTCAATAAAGGGTCTCATATCTCTCGCTCCAAGTGCACAGTTCAAACCAATGCTGAATTTAAAAGTAAAAGAACAAATCATTAATAAGATTTATAATAAAGTGAGAGTCAAAGTAAAATTTTATTTCCTAGAAGTACAAGGTGTTGATTCAGCTCTGGGATAACATCCTTTTGCACATTCTAAGGAAAGCCCCTAATTATGCAAAGCATTTTTGGATGAACTAAAATTAGTACAGTACAGTAAATAAAAAGGCACAATGCCATGACTACTTGCTGGGTTTGTATAGGCCATTAACAATTTACGCCATACTGAGCCCTGTTTTCTGATGTACGGAGAAGAGATATTGACTAAAGCTGGGCAATAAAAAAAAAAAAAAAAAAAAAAAAAAAAACACAGGAGTCCCTTTGCAAATAGAAATGGACATCAGAAGTTCCCAAAGAGACCAGATGGACCCCATCATCAAGCCCCAGCAGAGTGAGACACCCACACCAATACCATGATTGGAACAGTACACAAATAACCCACACATAGGAGACTGAAACTTCTAACCTTTGGTTTGACCATAACCACTAACCCTTTCAGTGGCCCTCATGTAGAACTATGTCATTGATGCCAGGGTCCCTATGTAGATTTATGGCTAAATTATAGCGACTTTAAATTTAACGGGAGACTCCTAGTAAGCCTACATATGAGAGAATGGGTTAACCAAGCAAAGTATAAACATGTTTTGTGTCGAGATGTGTAAAACACTGCTTTTGTATGGAGAAGGACTTCCACAGACTGTAACAGCTAAGTACATTACCAATGCATGAATATATGTGAATGTAGGAGTGTTGAGGAAAGGTGTGGGATTGCAAGGTAAAGAATTTAACACAAAATGGGAGTTGCCACAGTTGCTTTTGCTGATGATACTGTACTTTTGGGAGATTCTGAAGAGAAGTTGCCTAAGTTGGTGGACAAATTTTGGAGGATATGTAAACAAGCTAGATAACAGGGATATCTTGCTACTCCTACTTACACTTTGGTCACACTTCACAGACACGCACATGCATATATATATATATATATATATATACATACATCTAGGTTTTTCTCCTTTTTCTAAATAGCTCTTGTTCTTCTTTATTTCTTCTATTGTCCATGGGGAAGTGGAAAAGAATCTTTCCTCCGTAAGCCATGCGTGTCGTATGAGGCGACTAAAATGCCGGGAGCAATGGGCTAGTAACCCCTTCTCCTGTAGACATTTACTAAAAAAAAGAAGAAGAAAAACTTTATAAAACTGGGATGCTTAAATGTGCGTGGATGTAGTGCGGATGACAAAAAACAGATGATTGCTGATGTTATGAATGAAAAGAAGTTGGATGTCCTGGCCCTAAGTGAAACAAAGCTGAAGGGGGTAGGGGAGTTTCAGTGGGGGGAAATAAATGGGATTAAATCTGGAGTATCTGAGAGAGTTAGAGCAAAGGAAGGGGTAGCAGTAATGTTGAATGATCTGTTATGGAAGGAGAAAAGAGAATATGAATGTGTAAATTCAAGAATTATGTGGATTAAAGTAAAGGTTGGATGCGAGAAGTGGGTCATAATAAGCGTGTATGCACCTGGAGAAGAGAGGAATGCAGAGGAGAGAGAGAGATTTTGGGAGATGTTAAGTGAATGTATAGGAGCCTTTGAACCAAGTGAGAGAGTAATTGTGGTAGGGACCTGAATGCTAAAGTAGGAGAAACTTTTAGAGAGGGTGTGGTAGGTAAGTTTGGGGTGCCAGGTGTAAATGATAATGGGAGCCCTTTGATTGAACTTTCTATAGAAAGGGGTTTAGTTATAGGTAATACATATTTTAAGAAAAAGAGGATAAATAAGTATACAAGATATGATGTAGGGCGAAATGACAGTGGTTCGTTGGATTATGTATTGGTAGATAAAAGACTGTTGAGTAGACTTCAGGATGTACATGTTTATAGAGGGGCCACAGATATATCAGATCACTTTCTAGTTGTAGCTACACTGAGAGTAAAAGGTAGATGGGATACAAGGAGAATAGAAGTATCAGGGAAGAGAGAGGTGAAGGTTTATAAACTAAAAGAGGAGGCAGTTAGGGTAAGATATAAACAGCTATTGGAGGATAGATGGGCTAATGAGAGCATAAGCAATGGGGTCGAAGAGGTATGGGGTAGGTTTAAAAATGTAGTGTTAGAGTGTTCAGCAGAAGTTTGTGGTTACAGGAAAGTGGGTGCGGGAGGGAAGAGGAGCGATTGGTGGAATGATGATGTAAAGAGAGTAGTAAGGGAGAAAAAGTTAGCATATGAGAAGTTTTTACAAAGTAGAAGTGATGCAAGGAGGGAAGAGTATATGGAGAAAAAGAGAGAGGTTAAGAGAGTGGTGAAGCAATGTAAAAAGAGAGCAAATGAGAGAGTGGGTGAGATGTTATCAACCCAAATTTTGTTGAAAAAAAAAAAAGTTTTGGAGTGAATTAACAAGTTAAGAAAGCCTAGAGAACAAATGGATTTGTCTTTTTAAAAAAATAGGAGAGGAAGTTATTAAATGGAGAGTTAGGGGTATTGGGAAGATGGAGGGAATATTTTGGGGAAATTTGTTAAATGTTGATGAAGATAGGGAAGCTGTGATTTCGTGTATAGGACAAGGAGGAATAACATCTTTAGGAGTGAGGAAGAGCCAGTTGTGAGTGTGGGGGAAGTTCGTGAGGCGTAGGTAAAAATGAAAGGGGTAAGCAGCCGGGGGTGAAAGGGATAAAGATAGAAATGTTAAAAGCAGGTGGGATATAGTTTTGGAGTGGTTGGTGCAATTATTTAATAAATGTATGGAAGAGGGTAAGGTACCTAGGGATTGGCCAGAGAGCATGCAAGTTCCTTTTGTATAAAGGCAAAGGGGATAAAAGAGAGTGCAAAAATTATAGGGGATAAGTCTGCTGAGTATACCTGGTAAAGTGGGATGGGAGAGTTTATTATTGAAAGAATTAAGAGTAAGACGGAGAATAGGATAGCAGATGAACAAGGAGGCTTTAGGAAAGGTAAGGGGGGGTGTGGACCAGGTGTTTTACATGAAACATATAAGTGAACAGTATTTAGATAAGGCTAAAGAGGTCTTGTGGCATTTATGGATTTGGAAAAGGTGTATGACAGGGTGGATAGGGGGCAATGTGGCAGATGTTGCAAGTGTATGGTGTAGGAGGTAGGTTACTGAAAGCAGTGAAGAGTTTTTAAACGAGGACAGTGAGGCTCAAGTTAGAGTATGTAGGAAAGAGGGAAATTTTTTTCCCAGTAAAAGTAGGCCTTAGACAAGGATGTGTGATGTCCACCGTGGTTGTTTAATATATGTAAGATGGGGTTGAAAGAGAAGTAAATGCGAGGGTCTTGGCAAGAGGCGTGAGTTAAAAGATAAAGAATCACACACAAAGTGGGAGTTGTCACAGCTGCTCTTTGCTGATGACACTGTGCTCTTGGGAGATTCTGAAGAGAAGTTGCAGAGATTGGTGGATGAATTTGTAGGGTGTGCAAAAGAAGAAAATTAAAGGTGAATACAGGAAAGAGTAAGGTTATGAGGATAACAAAAAGATTAGGTGATGAAAGATTGAATATCAGATTGGAGGAGAGAGTATGAGGAGGTGAATGTATTTAGATATTTGGGAGTGGATGTGTCAGCAGATGGGTCTATGAAAGATGAGGTGAATCATAGAATTGATGAGGGGAAAAGAGTGATGGTGCACTTAGGAGTCTGTGGAGACAAAGAACTTTGTCCTTGGAGGCAAAGAGGGGAATGTATGAGAGTATAGTTTTACCAACGCTCTTATATGGGTGTGAAGCATGGGTGATGAATGTTGCAGCGAGGAGAAGGCTGGAGGCAGTGGAGATGTCATGTCTGAGGGCAATGTGTGGTGTGAATATAATGCAGAGAATTCGTAGTTTGGAAGTTAGGAGGAGGTGCGGGATTACCAAAACTGTTGTCCAGAGGGCTGAGGAAGGGTTTGTTGAGGTGGTTCGGACATGTAGAGAGAATGGAGCGAAACAGAATGACTTCAAGAGTGTATCAGTCTGTAGTGGAAGGAAGGCGGGGTAGGGGTCGGCCTAGGAAAGGTTGGAGAGAGGGGGTAAAGGAGGTTTTGTGTGCAAGGGGCTTGGACTTCCAGCAGGCATGCGTGAGCGTGTTTGATAGGAGTGAATGGAGACAAATGGTTTTTAATACTTGACGTGCTGTTGGAGTGTGAGCAAAGTAACATTTATGAAGGGGTTCAGGGAAACCGGCAGGCCGGACTTGAGTCCTGGAGATGGGAAGTACAGTGCCTGCACTCTGAAGGAGGGGTGTTAATGTTGCAGTTTAAAAACTGTAGTGTAAAGCACCCTTCTGGCAAGACAGTGATGGAGTGAATGATGGTGAAAGTTTTTTTTTTTTCGGGCCACCCTGCCTTGGTGGGAATCGGCCAGTGTGATAAAAAAAAAAAAATGTAAAAGAAGGAAATTAAAGGTGAACATTGGAAAGAACAAGGTGATGAAAGTGTGTGTTCGACACGAGTGCATGGAGGCAAGTGGTTTTTCATGACTTGATGTGCTGTTGAAGTGTGAGCAAGGTAATATGTATATAGGGATTCAGGGAAACTGGTTAGTTGGACTTGAGTCATGGTGGTGGGAACTATAGTGCCTGCACTCTGAAGGAGGGATGGGGATATTTGCAGTTTTGAACAGTAGTATTGGTGCCCCTCTGGCAAGACAGTGATGGAGTGAATGATGGTGAAAGTGTTTCTTTTTTGGGTCACCCTGCCTCAGTGAGAGATGGCCGGTTTGTTGAAGAAATAAAAAAATTCATGTCCCAAGGAACAAAATTATTTTATTATTTTTTTATTATCACACTGGCCGATTCCCACCAAGGCAGGGTGGCCCGAAAAAGAAAAACTTTCACCATCATTCACTCCATCACTGTCTTGCCAGAAGGGTGCTTTACACTACAGTTTTTAAACTGCAACATTAACACCCCTCCTTCAGAGTGCAGGCACTGTACTTCCCATCTCCAGGACTCAAGTCCGGCCTGCCGGTTTCCCTGATTTTATACTTCCCAAAACATTTTGTTGCCAAATTATCAAGTTTGTATATTCAACTCCAACCTTTATATTATCCTTTGTACCTGTGTACCTGTCTACCATCTTACTATCATATTATAACCAAGACATTACCATTGTTATTTTTTACTATTATTCTTTTGGTACTTTAATTGTGAATTTTATTTTGTCAATTTAAATCTAGTTATACTCTTGATCTTGTCAACAACCTATTCCAGACTCTAGTGCAATTGCAAGTACCATTTCAATTTGTATTTTTATATTATAAGTTTATAATTATAATTCCTACTCAAAGATTGTTTTCATATCTTAGTGACTATATTGTGTATGCAATTAGTGTATATTTCAATTTCAGGAGGGCCCCACTTATACGGCGGGTTAGGTTCCAGGCTACCGCCGTAAAGTGGAAACCGCCGTAAAGTGGAACACCCTTTTTTTCCACTTACAAATGCATACAAACACTAGATAACAAGTTTACACTAACATATATTATGTTAGCAATAGAACCAGGCATCAAAAAAACAATAAAAAAGTACAATACACACATAGTGCACTCATTACTTACCTTAAAATATTTATAGTCTTAATCTAGGGTGAGACATATAGTATTTATTGTAAGAAATCAAGTGTGGTATGTATGGTAGTCAGCCAGGCTACCATACCAGGCCACCCCACCCACACATACTGGCACTCCTTGAATCACTAAAGACACCCTTCTCCTGCATTATTCTTACTGAGACCTGGCTTAAGCAGGACACAATAGATATCTACCCTCTACCAGGATACACAGCAATTCACAACTGCAGACCAAACCAAGTTGGGGGTGGTATTGCAATCTATTACTCTAACCAACTATCTTGTATTAGCACCACTTGCTTTAGTGATGAATATGGGGAATACATTTTTGCTAATTTTACTGTAAAAAACCTTAAGACACCTATAACAATTGGTGCCAATTTACCGGATACCTCACACAAACATCCCAAATTTCAGTGAGAAATTAAAGTCACTAATAACAAAACAGACAAATGAATAAGCACCACCTTCTCTTAGCTGGAGACTTCAACATCAACCTTGGCTTACTAGATGATCAGCCTGTAACTGATTTCATCAACAATATGAACAACACACTTCTCATACCAACAATAACTAAACCAACCAGGCTCACTGAGACAAGTGCAACCATAAATAGACCACATATGGACCAATATACTAGCCCCCCTTAATCAGGGATAATCACAGATAGCACTACAGACCACTACCCTACCTTCCTCCTGACAAACATTAATAAACCACCACTTGAATACGACAAAGTCTCATTTAGACTCCATGACGAGGCCTCAATAAGGAAGTTCACAACTGACCTAGAGATTGTTGACTGGCCTACAGAATTCTCCAAGGCCAATGGTATTGATGACTGGACAGACATTTTTCTTAACAATTACTTAGACTATACAACAAACATTGTCCTATAAAAACGAAACAGATCACAAACAAACGGCTTGGTTGCCCATGGCTAACCAGCACCATTCTGAAATCCATTGACAAGAAACACCAATATAAAAAGCAATAAGACAGGGCTTAATACACAAAGATATTCTTAAACACTATTCATCAGTTCTCACCAAAGTAATAAAGAAAGCCAAACAACTATACTACTCCAGTAGATTCACAGACACTAGAGGAGATATAAAAAAGACCTGGAAAACACTCTCTCAGATTCTAGGGACCCACAAACTGAAAAAAACCAAGAATATTGTCCTAACTAAACCTAATGAAACACCACTACATCCCAATGACACAGCTAACAAGATAAACGACTTCTTCTCAACCATAGGTTCTAATCTCGCCAATAAAATCCCACATACTAATGCCCATGCCGGGACTACCTAGATGGGAATTTCCAAATTCCTTCTATCTTGCACCAACTGAGCCCTCAGAAGTCACCGAGATTATAAAGTCACTTAAAAACAACTCAGGGAATCTGTCTAATGTCCCACCATTACTGTACAAGCAAGCGGCCCATATCCTTTCGCATGTTATTTCATTACTTTTTAACAAGTCACTAGAAACTAGCACCTTCCCAAAACTACTCAAGATGGCAAGGGTTACACCAATACATAAAGGTGGTGACCCTACAGACTTAAACAACTATAGGCCAATATCAAACTTACCATTGCTATCCAAAATCTTTGAGAAACTCGTGCACAGGAGACTATATTCATTTATAACAGCACAAAACATACTCAACCCCTGCCAATTTGGATTAGAAAAATAAAAGCACTAATGATGCAATCATAAAAATGCTAGATCTGCTTTACACAGCATTGGAAAATAAGGAATATCCACTAGGAATTTTTATTGACCTAAGAAAAGCTTTTGACACAGTAGACCACGACATCCTACTCCACAAACTTGACCATTACGGTATAAGAGGCCATGCGCTTGCTTATTTCAAATCTTACCTTACTAATAGGTATCAGTATATTACCATTAAAGACATAGCATCAACAACACGGCCACTTGATACTGGAGTTCCGCAGGGAAGTGTCCTTGGTCCCCTGCTCTTCCTCATATACATCAATGATCTTCCAAACGTATCCCAACACCTGAAACCCATTCTCTTTGCTGACGACACGACTTGTGTCATCTCTCACCCTAATCTTGCCACCCTCAACACCATTGTTAACGAGGAGCTGATCAAAATATCGACTTGGATGACAGCCAATAAACTTACGCTTAACACTGACAAAACCTACTATATTATGTTAGGTAGCAGAGCAGGAGATGCACAAATTAACATTAAGATCGACAACACTCTAATTACCAGACATAATGAGGGCAAATTCCTAGGCCTATACCTTGACAACAACCTGAATTTCAGCACCCATATCCAACATAACCAAAAAAGTATTCAAAACAGTTGGGATCCTCTCCAAGATACGATACTACGTGTCGCAAAATGCCCTTCTCACACTATACCACTCACTTATTTAAACATACCTCACCTATGCTATTTGTGCTTGGGGATCAACTGCAGCAACACACCTAAAGCCAATAATAGCCCAACAAAAAGCTGCAGTAAGAATAATCACTAAATCCCATCCCTGGCAACACACCCCCCCCACTCTTCATAGATCTAAACTTACTCCCTGTTCAGTACATCCACACCTACTACTGTGCAATCTACATCTACAGGACCTTAACCCTTTGACTGTTTCCGACGTATAAATACGTCTTACGAGCCAATGTTTCTGACGTATTTATACGCATAAATTCTAGCAGCTTCAAATCAAGCAGGAGAAAGCTGGTAGGCCCACATGTGAGAGAATGGGTCTCCATGGTCAGTGTGCACCATATAAAAAAAATCGGGGAGCCAGTGGTGCATTGTGGGAATGCCTTTTCAGTTGTCCTTTTTCAGCATGTCTAGCGGTAAGAAATATGTGATTCCCCAGCAAATCTGGGACTCTTCTCTTCCCAAGTGATGCTCTAACACAGATGGAAGTGTCAGTGAAGATCAATTTCATGATTTGGAGGAGTTTGAGACCAAAAGCTGAGGAGGAGGATGAGGATGAGGATGAGGATGAGGATGAGGATGAGGATGAGGATGAGGATGAGGATGAGGATGAGGATGAGGAGGATGAGGAAGATGAGAATGATGAGATGAAGATGATGATGATGATGATGATGATGATGATGATAGATGATGATGATGATGATGATGATGATGATGATGATGATGATGATGATGATGATGATGATGATGAATGAGATGATGATGATGATGATGATGATGATGATGATGAATGATGATGATGATGATGATGATGATGATGATGATGATGATGATGATGATGAGATGATGATGATGATGATGATGATATGATGATGATGATGATGATGATGATGATGATGATGATGATGATGATGATGATGATGATGATGATGATGATGATGATGATGATGATGATGATGATGATGATGATGATGATGATGAGATGATGATGATGATGATGAATGATGAATGATGATGATGATGATGATGATGATGATGATGATGATGATGATGATGATGATGATGATTTTGTTTGTTTGTTTGTTTTTGTAAACAATATATTGATAATTATGTTTGTGTGCTTATTGTGTTGTATACAACGAGTGTATATATATACATTGCACCTTACTTTGGTCTCATAGGCCACATAAGTTATGTGAAAAAATAAAATAGTGAAAAAAACAAAAAACCTTCAATTACAAGTAAACTAAAGTTTACCGGGTGAGCGGCAGTCGCCGCTGTTGCCATACGCGGCTCATTTTCTGCAAACTTCACGGCTCTATATCTCGGTAAGTACCGATGGCAAAAATTTTTTTT
The DNA here is from genome assembly GCF_026875155.1 of Cherax quadricarinatus. Taxonomy (NCBI): domain Eukaryota; kingdom Metazoa; phylum Arthropoda; class Malacostraca; order Decapoda; family Parastacidae; genus Cherax; species Cherax quadricarinatus. The sequence continues at coordinate 3,844,375 of NC_069436.1, read as the reverse complement.
TGGACTAAAACACTCAGAAAAATAATCTTAACATTTTCATAAGAAAAAATAATTTTTTTTTTTTGAATATTTGGCGACATAGAATGACAGTTTCAGAGAGGGGCCTGAAACAGTCAAAGGGTTAAACTCCAGTATCAACCTTGACCTAAAATGCTTTCTTGATAGTTGTGACAGAACCCACAGGCATAACACCAGACACAAACATCTCTACGACATTCCCCATGTCCGACTAAACCTTTACAAAAATTCAATGTATGTCAAAGGCCCTAAAATCTGGAACACCCTACCTGAGAACTCTAGAACTGCAGACACATTCATCACCTTCAAAACTACCATTAGAAAACATCTTATCTCCCTGATAAACCCCATCAACTAACTACACGAATACCACCTGGTGGTTCACACTTACACTCACTCACCCATTTGACCATAAACAGAAATATTAATCTCAATCTTAAAATAATTAATCCTATGATACTCCAATACTGAAACTATGTACTGTGCCAAAACAAAAGCATTCACATTGCTAAACTCACAAACTAGTATTTAGTCACTTAGCCATAATACCAACTTACCTCATAATTTGTAATATTTTAAAATAAAGAATTAAACTAAGTCTGCCCGAAATGCCTAGCCATGCTAGGCGTTCTAGTGGTACACTCTGTAATCATTATTTAACTACATGTAAACCACACAACAACCAAATTCTGTAAATTCAACATTGTAATCTTTATAGAGAATAAACTTTGAATTTGAATTTGAATAAATGTTACTTTGCTCACACTCCAACAGCACGTCAAGTATTAAAAACCATTTGTCTCCATTCACTCCTATCAAACATGCTCACGCATGCCTGCTGGAAGTCCAAGCCCCTCGCACACAAAACCTCCTTTACCCCCTCCCTCCAACCTTTCCTAGGCCGACCCCTACCCCGCCTTCCTTCCACTACAGACTGATACACTCTTGAAGTCACTCTGTTTCGCTCCATTCTCTCTACATGTCCGAACCACCTCAACAACCCTTCCTCAGCCCTCTGGACAACATTTTTGGTAATCCCACACCTCCTCCTAACTTCCAAACTACGAATTCTCTGCATTATATTCACACCACACATTGCCCTCAGACATGACATCTCCACTGCCTCCAGCCTTCTCCTCACTGCAACATTCATCACCCATGCTTCACACCCATATAAGAGCGTTGGTAAAACTATACTCTCATACATTCCCCTCTTTGCCTCCAAGGACAAAGTTCTTTGTCTCCACAGACTCCTAAGTGCAACGCTCACCCTTTTCCCCTCATCAATTCTATGATTCACCTCATCTTTCATAGACCCATCCGCTGACACGTCCACTCCCAAATATCTGAATACATTCACCTCCTCCATACTCTCTTCCTCCAATCTGATATCCAAACTTTCATCACCTAATCTTTTTGTTATCCTCATAACCTTACTCTTTCCTGTATTCACTTTTAATTTTCTTCTTTTGCACACCCTACCAAATTCATCCACCAATCTCTGCAACTTCTCTCCAGAATCTCCCAAGAGCACAGTGTCATCAGCAAAGAGCAACTGTGACAACTCCCACTTTATGTGTGATTCTTTATCTTATAACTCCATGCCTCTTGCCAAGACCCTCGCATTTACTTCTCTTACAACCCCATCTATAAATATATTAAACAACCATGGTGACATCACACATCCTTGTCTAAGGCCTACTTTTACTGGGAAATAATTTCCCTCTTTCCTACATACTCTAACTTGAGCCTCACTATCCTCGTAAAAACTCTTCACTGCTTTCAGTAACCTACCTCCTACACCATACACTTGCAACATCTGCCACATTGCCCCCTATCCACCCTGTCATACGCCTTTTCCAAATCCATAAATGCCACAAAGACCTCTTTAGCCTTATCTAAATACTGTTCACTTATATGTTTCACTGTAAACACCTGGTCCACACACCCCCTACCTTTCCTAAAGCCTCCTTGTTCATCTGCTATCCTATTTTCCGTCTTACTCTTAATTCTTTCAATAATAACTCTACCATACACTTTACCAGGTATACTCAACAGACTTATCCCCCTATAATTTTTGCACTCTCTTTTATCCCCTTTGCCTTTATACAAAGGAACTATGCATGCTCTCTGCCAATCCCTAGGTACCTTACCCTCTTCCATGCATTTATTAAATAATTGCACCAACCACTCCAAAACTATATCCCCACCTGCTTTTAACATTTCTATCTTTATCCCATCAATGCTGAGCAAAATGATATTTGCATATGTAGGTATAAAAGTTAGAATAATATTAACCCTTTGACTGTCGAAAGGCCCAATCCTGAAGTGTCTCCTGGTGTCGCAAAATATTCGAAAAAAAAAAAAAAAATTCTAATGAAAATGTTAAGATTATTTTTCTGATTGTTTTAGTCCCCCCCCCCCAAAAAAAAAAAAATTCCCATCAGTACTTACCCAGATATAGAGGCATGAAGTTTGCAGAAAATGAGCCGCGTATGGCAACAGAGGCTGCGCTCACCCGGTAAACTTAAGTTTACATGTATTTGAAGGTTTGTTGTTTTTTTTCACTATTTTATTTTTTCACATAACTTATGTGGCCTGTGAGACCAAAGTAAGGTGCAATGTACATATATACACTCGTTGTATACAACACAATAAGCACACAAACATAGTTATCAATATATTGTTTACAAAACTTGTTTACAAAAACAAATACAAAATTTTTTTTATTACTAATTGTTCAATAATATATATACCCAATAATACAGTCACAGAACATATCCTCAAGTTCTGCAGCTTGTAGAACTCTGTGAAAGCATGGTGCATACACAGTGTGTTTTACACTCTCACACATAAAACACGGTGGTCATACACAGTGGTGTTTACACTTCACAATAAAACATGGTCTCCATACACATGTGAGTTTTTGACCACTCCACATATAAACATGGTGTCATACACAGTGTGTTTTTACACTCCTCACAGCATAAAACATGGTGTCATACACAGTGGGTGTTTTACACTCTCACACATAAAACCAAGGTGTCATACACAGTGGTGTTTAACACTCCTCACACATAAAACAGGGTGTCAAACACAGTGGTGTTTTTACACCTCACACATAAAACATGGTCTCATACACAGTGTGTTTTACACTCTCTCAACACTAAAGCTCAGATCGTTATAATAACATGGTTGGTCAACAACAGTGGTGATTTACACTCTCACACATAAAACATGGTGTCATAACACAGTGTGTTTTACACTCCTCACACATAAAACATGGTTCATACACATGGTGTTTTTTTAACACTCTCACACATAAAAACATGGTGACATACACATGGTGTTATTACACTCCCACACAACTAAAACGGTGTTCATACACAGTGGTTTTTTACACTCACACATCAAATAAACATGGTGTCATACACAGTGAGAGTTTTACACTCACACATTAAACATGTGTCATACACAGTGGTATTATATACACTCTTACACATAAAACCTGTGTCCTACACAGTGGTGTTACAACACTCACACCATAAACACATGGTGTCATACACATTGGTGTTTTACACTCTCACACATAAAAACATGGGGTCATACACATGGTGTTTTTAACACTCTTACACATACAACAGGTGTCCAAACAAAGTGGGTGTTTTACAACTCCTCACACATAAAACATGGTGTCATACACAGTGGTGTTTCTTACACTCCTCACCACATAAAACATGGTGTCATACACAGTGGAGTTTTAAACACTCCTCACACATAAAACAAGTGCATACACAGTGGTGTTTTTACACTCCTCCCACATAAAACATGGTGTCATACACAGTGGTGTTAAAAAACACTCACAACATAAAACATGGTGTCATACAGCATGGTGTTTTAACCAACTCACACACATAAAACATGGTGTCATACACATAGGTGTTTTTACACTCCCACACATAAAACCATGGTGTCATACACAGTGTCTTTTACACTCCTCACACATAAAACATGGTGTCATACACAGTGGTGATTTACACTCACTCACACATAAAATCAGTGTGGCATTTTTAGTTGAAGATTTTTTTATGTGCAAAGACAAAACAACCTCGTCTGAGCATTTTCTCAAAAGTATTACAGGCATTGTGTTCATGTATTATCCTAGGTTAAATGGTCGTGTGTCTCATTCTCTTCCTTCCTAATTTCCTTCATTCCTTTCCTAACCTGGAGGCTACCATGTAGGGCATTCACTCTCTTCCTACATTCCTTCATCTGTCCTTCCTAACTTTTTTCCTTCCTTTCATTCTAGTTCCTATCCTTCATTCTGCCTTCCCTTACTTGCTTCTGTTTCTATAATATATATACACATATATATATCACTAGATACTTTCATAAAACTGCTATTATCACCATTCAGCCAAGCTTGTCTTGGTACAAGTAGTGTGGCTTATAAATTATTTTGAGTCAGGAAGTCGGCAGCTGTCAAAATTGACATATTGTCTCATTACTCACTCCCCCAAAAACCGCCATGATCAAAACAATGGGGTCGATTTGCTGCTTCCCCTCCATTCTATCTAATTATCTTTCGCCCTCATTCTATCTCTTTTCAATCTGTCTCTCTCTTTCCCTCTGTCCTGTCTATCTCTGTCGCACAGGTACACATAAATACAAGTATACATCATGTAAAATACCTAGGATAACCCAAAAAATCCAGACAAAGTCTATACTCTGCTTGAAGATGTGAGTAAACCGTATGAAGAACAGTCTTGTGGCTCTCTCTGAGACAGAGCTAGACGGATAGACAGGGAGCTTGGAGAAGACAAAAGACAGACAGAAAAAAGTTTTTGTCTTCTTTTTCCCTTTTCCCCTTTCCCCTCCTCCTCCCTTTCTTCTTTTTTCTTCTTCTTCTTCTTTCCTCCTTCTTCTTCTTCTCCTTCTCCTTCTTCCCTCCTCCTCCCCCTTTCTTCTCCTTTCCTCCTCCTCCTTCTTCTCCTTTCTCCCCCTTCTTCTTCTCCCTCTCCTTTTTTCCCCTTCTCCCCCCCCTCCTTCTCCTTCTCCTCCCCCTTTCTTCTCCTTCTCCTCCTCCTTCTTCTTCCCTTCCCCCCCCCTTTTTTCCCCTTCCCTCCTCCTTTTTCCCCCTTCTCCTCACCTCCTTCCCCTCCCCCTCCTTTTTCCCCTCCCCCTCCCCCTTTTTCTCCTCCTCCCCCCTTTTTTCCCTTCCCTTTCCCCTCCTCCTTCTTCCCTTCTCCTCCCCCTTTCTTTTCCTTCTCCTTCCCTCCTCCTCCTCCTTCTTTCTCTTCTCCCCCTCCTCCTTTTTTCCCTTTCCTCCTCCTCCCCTTCCCCCTCCCCTCCCCCCTCTTTCCTTCTCCTCCCCCCTTTTCTCCTTCTCCTCCCCCCTTTCCCTTTCCTCCCCCCTCTTCCCTTCTCCTCCTCCCTCTTCTCCTTCCCCTCCTCCTCCCCTCCCTCTTCTTTCTCCCCCTTTTCCCCCCTTCCTCCCTCTTCTTCCCTCCCCTCCCCTTCCTTCTCCTCCTCCTTCCCCTTCCCTCCCCTCCTCCTTCTTTTTTCCCCTTCCTCCTCTTCTCCTTCTCCTCCTCCCTCCCCCTTCTCCTCCTCCCTCTTTCCTTCTCCTCCCCCCTCCTTCCCCTTCTCCTCCCCCCTCTTCTCCTTCCCCTCCTCCTTCTCCCCCTCCTTCTCCTTCTTTTTCTCCTCCTCCCCCTCCTTCTCCTTCTCCTCCCCTTCTCCTCCTCCTTCTCTTCCTCCTTTTTCCCTTCCCCTTCTCCCCTCCTGGCTCTTGAAGATGAAAATCCCCCCCTCCCTCCACCCTCGTTACGCTATCAAAGGCAGCTTTACAATTTTTATCCCCTTATCTTGTCACTGTCAGGGGGTGAACTGTTTTCTCCCTCAAGGGAACATATTATTATTATTAGGTATTATTATTATTATTATTCCTCTTCTTCCTATTCTTCCTCCTCTTCCTCTCCTTCTTCTTCTTCTTCTTCCTCCTCCTCCCTCCTTCTTCCACCTCCCTCTTTCCTCCACCTCCCTCCCTCCCTCCCTCCTCCTCCTCCTCCCTCCCTCCTCCCTCCTTCCTCTTCCTCCTTCCTCTTCCTCCTTCCTCTTCCTCTTCCTCCTCCTCCTCCTCCTCTTCTTCCTCCTCCTCCTCCATTGCTTTTGGTCTCAAACTCCTCGAAATCATGAAATTGATCTTCAATGACACTTCCATCTGTGTTAGAGCATCACTTGGGAAGAGAAGAGTCCCAGATTTGCTGGGGAGTCACATATTTCTTACCGCTAGACATGCTGAAAAAGGACGACTGAAATGGTATTCCCACAATGCACCACTGGCTCCCCGATTTTTTTTATATGGTGCACACTGACCATGGAGACCCATTCTCTCACATGTGGGGTATAGATACGTCAAACACTACACGTCAAACACTACGTCAAACATTGGTATCTCCTATGACGTATATATACCACCGGGATAGTCAAAGGGTTAGCCCTTTCAGGGTTGTGACCCCTGCTTTCAAACTGGCTCTCAGGGTTGGAAAATCGAAAAAAAAAAATAAAAAAGGTTATTTTTTCTTATGAAATGGTAGATTTTTTTTCTGAAAGTATAAAACAAAAAAGTACAAAATCTGATGGAAAACTGATGAAATTATGCTTTTGTGAATCTTGCTGTGTCAGTGATATTTATGCATCAGCAACTTTGTCAACTTTGAGTCCAATTTTATGCCAATTCCACTGGTCCAGTTGACTAAATTCTTAGCTGTTTTGCTAGTATGCCTTCCATTCTACTGATTGAGTACAAGAGATCAGAAATTGGTAATTTGGACAATTTCACACAAAATTCAAGAAATGCCACTTTCAAAATAGGGTCCAGAATAAACAATGCAGGCATTCCTGGCACTAAAATAACATTTCCTTGCTCATTAGTCACGTCTGCAGTCCTCTCCTATAGTACACTTGCTTTCCATTTTGAATTTTTATTCACACAAAATATATTGTACGTATTTACTGTTATGAAGACCACTGCATTATTGTAATAATTGTATAAATAATGTCAGTGCATTCATAAATGTGTATTACAGTGGCCAGATGGACGGGAGATGTCATTTGTGTACTCTGGAATATCAGCAAAAATCGATTATTTCAGCTACTTTGAGCTCAATTTCAAGCTACTTTCAGTGCCGAAACCAATCAAAATCATGTCTATTTCTGTAATATATCTTCCATTCTATCAAATGAGGCGAAGAAGTTGAAAATACAATCGTAAAAACTATACGACAATACATTACAAAGTTGCTGTTGTAATAAAAATACACAGTCGTAGTTTTTTCCCATTATGTACTGCATGCTGCAGGATTTTTTTATATGGTGCACACTTACTGCAAATAGACCCATTCTCTCATATCTAGGCCCAAATTTACCATTTACAGCATATGAGAGTGAGGTGAGCTCATGGTGTAGTACCATGGGACCAACTCAGGCTTGAAAGCTGTAAAACAACGGAACCCACCCTCAAAGGGTTAAGACAGTAGTGAAAGCGAACTGTCCTTATAAAATCATGTGTAATACATAAAAGATAGTAAGTGGAGGGCACTATTCTACTGCAAATAAAAAAAATATGAAGGATAATATCAGCTAAAAACATACCACATGGGTTGTGAATGAGAAACACTAATGATGAAAGCTTCTCCAGTCTGTCCAGAGAGTGTGCGACCTGACTTGTCTACAATGGTTCCAGACACCTGTAAGTGATGCAGCAAAATAACAAGTTTCCTCATTTAGTTCAAAAAGTGTCACATTTTCTATCTAAATAAACTAAATGTTTACATTTTAAGCAAAGTTCACACGAGAAAAATCATTCGGGTACATCAGCAAACTACAAGTTATGGTCAAATATAATTAAGATACAGGTTCCTGAAATTTATGTTATCCATGAAGAACATGTAAAACTTGACGTAACTTACAAATATAGGTACAGGATCATACTCATTTTCAAACAGTGTCTGGATGGCAAAGAGTGCTGCTTTTGCATTAGCTGTATCAAATATGGTTTCCACTAAGAGTACATCAACTCCTCCATCTAACAGTCCTTTTGCTTGCTCACTGTATGCCGCAACTAATTCATCAAATGCTAGAATTAATGGATAATGTTTCAATTAGATGTGTATACAATACATACTTTTTTAGGGGTTTTCACTACTAGAAAAAAGAAAACTTAAGCTTTGATATAATTTTAAAAATTGTTTGTTGATATGTTTCAATTACCAAAAGAATGTCTCCCTCATTATAAGCTATGTTCTCTTAGTATATGGAAATTAACTACTATAGGAAATGTGACAGAAAACAAAGCAGTTTAGTACTAGGTAGCATTAATTTCCAAAAATTATTTACTGCATATATTACACATGGCAATAAGGTAACTTAAAACATATTGTACCCTATTTACATTTATGTATATCCACCATTACTGGAGTTTACCTGGAGAGAGTTCCGGGGGTCTGTGACCAGGCATCCTGGTGGATTAGAGCCTGATCAACCAGGCTGTTACTGCTGGCTGCACACAATCCAACGTACGAGCCACAGCCCGGCTGGTCAGGTACTGATTTTAGGTGCTTGCCCAGTGCCAACTTGAAGACTGTCAGGGGTTTATTGGTAATCCCCCTTATGTATGCTGGGAGGCAGTTGAACAGTCTTGGGCCCCTGACACTTATTGTATTGTCTCTTAATGTGCTAGTGACACCCCTGCTTTTCATTGGGGGGATGTTGCATAGTCTGCCAAGTCTTTTGCTTTCGTTGTGAGTGACTTTCGTGTGCAAGTTCGGTACTAGTCCCTCTAGGATTTTCCAGGTGTATATAATCATGTATCTCTCCCGCCTGCATTCCAGGGAATACAGGTTCAGGAACTTCAAGTGCTCCCAGTAATTGAGGTGTTTTTATCTCCGTTATGCATGCCGTGAAGGTTCTCTGTACATTTTCTAGGTCAGCAATTTCACCTGCCTTGAAAGGTGCTGTTAGTGTGCAGCAATATTCCAGCCTAGATAGAACAAGCGACCTGAAGAGTGTCATGGGCTTGGCATCCCTAGTTTTGAAGGTTCTCATTATCCATCCTGTCATTTTTCTAGCAGCTGCGATTGATACAATGTTATGGTCCTTCAAGGTGAGATCCTCCGACATGATCACTCCCAGGTCTTTGACGTTGGTTTTTCGCTCTATTTTGTGGCCGGAATTTGTTTTGTACTCTGATGAAGTTTTAATTTTCTCGTGTTTACGATATCAGAGTAATTGAAATTTCTCATCTTCATATTGTTTTCTGCAGCCCATTGAAAGATTTGGCTGATGTCCGCCTGGAGCCTTGCAGTGTCTGCAATGGAAGACACTGTCATGCAGATTCGGGTGTCATCTGCAAAGGAAGACATGGTGCTGTGGCTGACATCCTTGTCTATGTCAGATATGAGGATGAGAAACAAGATGGGAGTGAGTAATGTGCCTTGTGGAACGGAGCTTTTCTCCGTAGCCGCCTCGGACTTTACTCTGTTGACTATGTACTACTCTTTGTGTTCTGTTTGTGAGGAAATTATAGATCCATCTACCAACTTTTCCTGTTGTTCCTTTAGCACACATTTTGTGCACTATTACACCATGGTCACACTTGTTGAAGGCTTTTGCAAAGTCTGCATATATTACATCTGCATTCATTTTGTCTTCTAGTGCATCTAGGACCTTGTCGTAGTGATCCAATAGTCGAGACAGACAGGAGCGACCTGCTCTAAACCCATGTTGCCCTGGGTTGTGTAACTGATGGGTTTCTAGATGGGTAGCGATCTTGCTTCTTAGTACCCTTTCAAAGATTTTTATAATATGGGATGTTAGTGCTATCGGTCTGTAGTTCTTTGCTATTGCTTTACTGCCCCCTTTGTGGAGTGGGGCTATGTCTGTTGTTTTTAGTAACTGTGGGACGACCCCCGTGTCCATGCTCCCTCTCCATAGGATGGTAAAAGCTTGTGATAGGGGCTTCTTGCAGTTCTTGATGAACACGGAGTTCCATGAGTCTGGCCCTGGGGCAGAGTGCGTGGGCATGTCATTTATCACCTGTTCGAAGTCATTTGGTGTCAGGATAACATCAGATAGGCTTGTGTTAACCAAATTCTGTGGCTCTCTCATAAAAAATTCATTTTGATCTTCGGCTCTCAGTCTGGTTAGCGGCTTGCTAAAAAGTGAGTCATGTTGGGACTTGAGTAGCTCACTCATTTCCTTGCTGTCATCTGTGTAGGACCCTGCTATTACATGTGAAAATATGACAGGCAGACAGACAGAGATGGACAAGACAGACAAACACATACACACCTCTGGAAAGACAGTGATAGTGTAAATGATGGTGAAACTGTTTCTTTTTCAGGTCACCATACATTGGTGAGAGACAGCCAGTTTGTTAAAACAATATTTATATACAGTGGAATCTCGGCTTACAAACGCCCCACCATGCGAATTTTTCAGGATACGAACTGCCGTTCAGTCGATTTTTTGCTTCTGGATACGAATGAAATTTCACGATGCGAACTTCCCCCTCAAGGGAGGTTCCTTAAATAAATAAATAAAATATTTATTTCTTTGCAAAGGTTACAATGTGTGTTTACATACCATAATATGATTGGAGCAAAGAAAGCCTCTATCATGTCGAGGCATTTCGTGCAGACTTAACCTAATACTAATAGACTACTTAAGTCTAGACAGGTGAAAAGTGTACTAGTAGTGGTTACCAATGTTTTGCTGATGGTGGTGCCAACTACTGGCAGCCTTTTGAAGTTTCTCCTGTTATTATTATTGTACGTATTGTATTATTGTTATTGTTATAATAATTATTATCATCATTACAGTGGACCCCCGCATAACGATATTAATCCGTGCATGAGAGCTCATTGTTATGCGAAATTATCGTTATGCAGATGAATTTTCCCCATAAGAAATAATGGAAATCAAATTAATCCGTGCAAGACACCCCAAAGTATGAAAAAAAATATTTTTACCACATGAAATATTAATTTTAATACACACAAACTGAAAAAGGCATGCACAATTACATGACACTTACCTTTATTGAAGATCTGGTGATGATTGATGGGATGGGAGGAGGAGAGAGTCTTAATGTTTAGAAGGGGAATCCCCTTCCATTAAGACTTGAGGTGTCAAGTCCTTTTCTGGGGTTACTTCCCTTCTTCTTTTAATGCCACTAGGACCAGCTTCAGAGTCACTGGACTTCTGTCGCACAACATATCTGTCCATAGTGGCCTGTACCTCTCGTTCCTTTATGACTTCCCTAAAGTGTTTCACAACATTGTCAGTGTAATAGTCACCAGCATGGCTTGCAATAGCTGTGTGAGGGTGATTTTCATCCATAAAGGTTTGCACTTTCAGCCACATTGCACAGATTTCCTTAATCTTTGTAGTAGACAACTTCTTCAATTTCTCTCTCCCCTCCTCCGAACCAGTTTCCTCAGGTCTGGCCTCTTGCTGTTGAAGTTGATCTATCAGCTCATCAGTGGTTAGTTCTTCATTGTCCTCCTCCACCAACCTTCCACATCATCCCCACTAACCTCCAACCCCAAGGACTTCCCCAATGCCACAATTGATTCCTCAACTGCATACTCCTCTCGGGGTTAGCCTCAAATCCTTCAAAATCCCTTTTGTCTACACATTCTGGCCACAGTTTCTTCCAAGCAGAGTTCAAGGTCCTCTTAGTCACTCCCTCCCAAGCCTTACCTATAAGGTTACACAATTGAGGATATTAAAGTGATCTCTCCAAAACTCTCTTAGAGTCATGAGTTTCTGAGGTCACTACAAAGCACCTTTCAAACAGAGCTTTTGTGTACAGTTTTTTTGAAGTTTGCAATAACCTGCTGGTCCATGGGCTGCAGGAGAGGAGTGGTATTAGGAGGCAAAAACTTCACCTTAATGAACTTCATGTCTCCATAAAGTCGCTCTGCCACGTCTGTAGGATGACCAGGGCATTGTCTAACACCAGGGGGCACTTAAGGTCTAATTTATTTTCAGTTAGGTAATCTTTCACTTTGGGGCAAATGCATGGTGTAACCAGTCATAGAAAAAGTCCCTAGTGACCCATGCCTTACTGTTTGCCCTCCACAGCACACACAAATTAGCCTTGAGGATATTCTTTGTCTGAACGCTCGGGGAGTTTCTGAGTGATACACTAATAAAGGCTTCACTTTGCAATCACCATAGCATTGGAACACATCAACAGAGTAAGCCTGTCTTTCATAGGCTTATGTCCTGGGAGTGCCTTTTCCTCCTCAGTAATGTAGGTCCTGCTTGGCATTTTCTTCCAAAACAGGCCTGTTTCATCACAATTAAACACTTGTTCAGGTTTCAGTCCTTCACTTTCTATGTACTCCTTGAATTCCTGCACTATTTTTCAGCTGCTTTGTGGTCCGAACTGGCAGCCTCACCATGCCTTATCACACTATGTATGCTACTACGCTTCTTAAATCTCTCAGACCAACCTTTGCTAGCCTTAAATTCACTCACATCATCACTAGTTGCAGGCATTTTTTTAATTAAATCCTGATGCAACTTCCAGCCTTTTCACTTATGATCACTTGAGAGATGCTATCTCCTGCTATCTGTTTTTCATTTATCCACACCAATAAGAGTCTCTCAACATCTTCCATCACTTGCGATCTCTGTTTCGAAAACACAGTTGAACCTTTGGCAAGAACAGCTTCCTTGATTGCCTTTTTGTTGCCCACAATAGTAGCGATGGTTGACTGGGGTTTATTATACAACCTGGCCAGCTCGGAGACACGCACTCCACTTTCATACTTATCAATGATCTCTTTCTTCATCTCTATAGTAATTCTCACCCTTATTCCTGTAGGGTTGGCACTAGAAGCTTTCTTGGGGCCCATGGTCACTTATTTTGCAGATAAAATCACCAAAAACACTGTAATAATACGAAATATTCCGATTGTATGCTTGGATGTTACCACGGAGGCTGGCTGGTAAACAATGCCACTGGCAGAACATGTGAGGGTGGCTAAGGCCGCACATCAGACGCATCTCAGACGAGCAGCGTTGAGCGGGTTTTTTAGCGGTATGCGAGGCAAAATCTTAGCGATAAAACGTATCGGTATGCGGATTTAACGTTATGTAAGGCCAACGGTATGCGGGGGTCCACTGTATTATTAGTAGTAGTAGTACATACATGGTGAGGGGCTCATTAAATTAATAATAATGATAATAATTATTATAATAATACAGTGGTCCCTCATTTTTCGTAATTAATCCGTTCGTGGAGGAGCTACTATAAACGAAATTTACGATTTGCGAATCAATTATCCCCATAAGAAATAATGTAAATACAATTATTCCGTTCCTGACACCCAGAAGTATTAAAACAAAAAATTTTTTTTACATGAAATATACATGCAGTACATAAACAATACAATGGGAAATGATGAATGAAACATTAACAGCATAACACTTACTTTTATTGGAGATTCTTCTTAGTGTATGGGGGACTGGAGGAGGAGAGAGATTGGATTGTTTATAGTTTGGAAGGGAAATCCCCTTCCATCAACACCTCAGGTACCATTTGCTTTTCTGGGGTTGCTTCTCTTCTCTGTTTCTTAATGCCACTAGGAACACCTTGAGAGTCACTGGAGTCCTGTCTCGCAAAATAACTGTCCTGAGAGCTCTGTTTCTGGCGTCTCTTTAACGCTTCCCTAAAATGGCCCAAGACTTTGTCACTGTACATGTTGCCAACATGGCTTGCAACAACCTTGTTAGAGCGATGTTTCTCCATAAAGCTTTCCATCTTACCCCACATAGTAAAAATCTCTTTAATTTCTGAAGAAGGCACCTTCTTCCATCTCTCTTCCTCCTCCTCTGCAGCAAGATTCTGAGCTGCGATCTGTTGCTGTTCCTGCTGAAGCTCTTGCAGCTCCTCAGTGGTGAGCTCTTTGTTGTGGTCTTCCACCAATTCTTCCACATCCTCCAAACTCACATCCAACCCCATGGAACTCCCCAGTGCCACAATTGATTTTACAACAGACATAGGCTCATCAGGGTCAGTCCCAAATCCTTCAAAATCCCTCTTGTTGACACAATCTGGCCACAATTTTTTCCAGGCAGAGTTAAAAGTCCTGGTAGTCGCTCCCTCCCAAGCCATACCTATAAGGGTTATGCAATGGAGGATGCTGAAGTGTTCTCTCCAAAATTCCCTTAGGGTCAAATGAGTGTCTGTGGTCACAGTCAAGCACTTGTGAAACATTGCTTTTGTGTAGAGTTTTTTAAAGTTTGCAATGACCTGCTGGTCCATGGGCTGGAGGAGAGGAGTGGTATTCGGGGGCAAGAACTTTACTGTGATGAACCCAAACTCCTCGAAAATTAGGTCATCCAAGTTTGGAGGATGAGCAGGTGCACTGTCCATTACTAGCAAGCACTTGAGATCCAATTTCTTTTCCAGGAAATACTCCTTTACACTAGGGCCAAACACTTCATTGAACCACTCGACAAAAATTTCCCTCGTGACCCATGCCTTACTATTAGATTTCCAAAACACACACAATTTACTCTTCATAACATTGTTTTTCCTGAACACTCTGGGATTTTCAGAATGGTACACTAGTAATGGCTTCACTTTGAAATCCCCACTAGCATTAGCACAGAACATTAGCGTCAGCCTGTCTTTCATAGGCTTGTGTCCTGGCATTGCCTTTTCCTCCTGTGTAATGAAGGTCCTCTTTGGCATTTTCTTCCAAAAGAGGCCTGTTTCATCACAATTGAACACTTGTTCAGGTTTCAGTCCTTCAGCCTCTATGTACTCCTGGAATTCAAGCACATATTTTTCAGCCGCCTTGTGGTCCGAACTGGCAGCCTCACCATGCCTTACCACACTGTGTATGCCAGTACGGTTCTTAAATCTCTCAAACCAGCCTTTGCTGGCCTTAAATTCACTCACATCACCACTAGTTGCAGGCAATTTCTTTACCAAATCGTCATGCAACTGCCTAGCCTTTTCACAAATAATCGAAGTCATAAGAGTATCTCCTGCTAATTTTTTCTCATTTATCCACACCAATAATAACTTCTCAACCTCTTCGAGTACTGGTGATCTCATTTTTGTCAGCATAGTTACCCCCTTTGCAACAACAGCATCCTTGATTTCCTTTTTCTTGGCCACTATGGAACATAAGGTTGTGCAGGGTTTCTTATACATCCTGGCCAGTTTGGCCACACTTGTACCACTTTCATATTGTTCAATGATGGTTTTCTTAAATTCAATCGTATTTCTCACCTTCTTTACCACAGGCTTGGCACTAGGAGCTTTCTTTGGAGCCATGGTAGCTTATTTAGTACAGTGGACCCCTGGTTAACGATATTTTTTCACTCCAGAAGTATGTTCAGGTGCCAGTACCGACCGAATTTGTTCCCATAAGAAATATTGTGAAGTAGATTAGTCCATTTCAGACCCCCAAACATACACGTACAAACGCACTTACATAAATACACTTACATAATTGGTCACATTCGGAGGTAATCGTTATGCGGGGGTCCACTGTACTTGCAAGCACTAAAATAAATGGAATATTATGAAATATTTTGCTGGAGCACGTGAGGGGACCTTCGCTCACTGGTAAACAATTCCAGACTGGCTGCCGCCACGGCTCACGTCGTGGGTACGCGTCCCCGGACGAACTACGACTCGCGAGTCAACCTATGAAAAGCGAGCCCATGTTTATACAAAAATATCCCCATGATTGGCGAAATTTACGATTGCCGAGAACTACGAAAAGCGAGGGACCACTGTACATATGTACTAATAATTATGATAATGATACATAATAATAATTACGTATAATAAATAACAATATAATAATAATAATACTGTGGAAAATTGCATTTATCTGAATGTATCATTATATACATAACAGTAAATGAACATAGATAATTATTATTTATCAGTTATACAAGTAGGAATTTGGGACACCTAGGTCGCAAAAAATGTCCCCCTTCGATACTTACCACTGTCATATCCACAAGTTGCTCTGGACCTATTAATTAAATGAAATATACATCACCAGGAATGCTGGTAAATATATAAATTTGTGGACTGTATATTAAAATTAAAAAAGGATTATAATATATACACACATTTATATAACAGAAGGAGAATATATCTTAATCATAACACTCACCAATTTGACTTGAGATTAAGTTGTATCATACTCAGAAAACCTCACTGTCTATACATGAAAATAACAACTGGCCAGAGTTATAACATAACAGACTTATCTGAGGTTCCTGGAGCTGTCTTGTCCAGTCGCCTGATATCTCAAGTTATGCAGGACTGCACATCCAACAATTTCGCCTCCTATTTGAGAGGTGTCAGCCCAATTTTAACCTCTAGAGCACGAAAAATTCTTCCCATTACACTAACGTTTCCTTGGCTCATTCAAACAAAAATGGCGACTGACTGTTCTTTTAAAAATACACTTTTATTAAATACAATATAGGGCATCTATTTACCTATAAATTACCGTATTTCCGGAAAATATACAGTATTTTCCACAAATACTATGTACGTACTGCATATAATTTAGTTTGACAACACCACCACCAGATAGCAGTGTCAATCAAAACAATGCACATGTGCTTACAGAGCTACCCTCGCGATGCAAGGAATTCTCATGATTTCCTTACGTTTCGTGCAGTTAATTCATCAGATTTCTTTCTTCTAACCATGGGCCCTAAGAAAGCAAGTGGAAAGAACAATGCTGAGAAGAAAAAGAGGATGATTTGCATGGAATTAAAGCAACAAATCATTGATAAGCACAGACTAGGTACGTAGTGTAATGAGATAAATATGAAAATTGTACATAGCAACCACTCTCGTGACCACAATCCTCCTCCCTCTGCCGTCCACGTAATGACATTTTATTCATTCTAGAGTGTATATCAGGTTTCTATGTTATTTATATTGTTTATTATATCATATTAGATGAATTGTGACAGATAAATAAGCTGTAGAGTTGATATTAGGGTTATTTTGTCATGCCTCCTGAGAGCAGGAATTCAGCTGGAACGAATTAATTTCATTTCAGTTAATTTAAATGAGGAAAATTGACCCAGCATACGAACAAATCAGGATACGAACAAGTCCACGGAACGGATTAAATTTATAAGCCGATGTTCCACTGTATTTGTTATCATTATATTCTCTGCGGAAATGGAGAAGAAACCTTCCTCTATAAATCAAATGTATCATACGAGGGGACTAAAATGCTGGGAGGAAGAGGTTAATAACAACCCTTTCTCCTGTATAAATTACTACATGTGAGAAGTACTAAAACTTTTGATTTTTCTTTTTCATGTCACCCTGCCTTGGTGAGAGCCAGTCAGTGTATACACACACACTTTCTTTCTTTCAACACACCGGCCGTATCCCACAGAGGCAGGGTGGCCCAAAAGGAAAAACGAAAGTTTCTCCTTTTACATTTAGTAATATATACAGGAGAAGAGGTTACTAGCCCCTTGCTCCTGGCATTTTAGTCGCCTCTTACAACACGCATGGCTTACGGAGGAAGAATTCTATTCCACTGCCCCATGGAGATAAGAGGAAATAAACAATAAGAACTAGAAAGAAAATAGAAGAAAACCCAGAGGGGTGTGTATATATATGCTTGTACATGTATGTGTAGTGTGACCTAAGTGTAAGTAGAAGTAGCAAGACGTACCTGAAACCTTGCATATTTATGAGACAGAAAAATGGACACCAGCAATCCTACCATCATGTAAAACAATTACAGGCTTTCGTTTTACATTCACTTGGCAGGACGGTAGTACCTCCCTGGGCGGTTGCTGTCTGCCAATCTATTACCTATAACACTAAACACACACACACACACACACACACACACACACACACACACACACACACACACACACACACACACACACACACACACACAAAAAAAAAAAAAAAAAAAAAAAAAAAAAAAAAAAAACACTATTTTACCTACAATTACGCATTAATCAGACTACTAATATTAAACATGACAATAAATAATTGAATATTTTACAGCATCATATATTGTACAGGATGATAACTACTGTATCTATATCTTGAAAAGTTAACAGAAAAATACCTCCCAAGTACTAGGCACACTTCAGGTATCCTAAAAAATATAAAAACAACTACACATTACGTTGTGGATCATTTTCTAGCACTCGTCTTAATATTCTGGCTCATTATAAGGCCAATGTAAATCTTTGACATTCAGGTTTTAATTTTTATGTATCAAAGCAGAAGTAAAGGATACATGTCATTATGATTGGGAGTACATTCACTCAGGAAAAGAATCACAGTGTAACCAATTATACTTTAATAGAAATCACAATTAAAAGCAGACACGCAAAACTTTAACCATAGTCTGATATGACAAATCTATCACTCTAAAATAATATGTCTGTCTTATCACATTTGTTGCGTTACACAAGCAAGCATCCAGTCTTCTAGTATATGTATGAGTTCAGGTATATACTTCTTCTCATGTATAAAGAAGTTTTCTTTACCTGATTTCTTTTAATGTTTTGCTCACACTAAAGTGTATCTATACTGTATGAAAAATAGCTTACTAATATTTCTGTAATCAGGTCGTTCTACAGAAGGTGATATTGAAAGTGTTCGGTTGGTGGGACCCATGGAACCAGCAACATACCGCTGCTTCCCTGTGGCAACTGTCACTTCATCAGCCGCTCGTCTTGCAAGTCGTGCAGATTCGAGATTGAGTCTAATCCAATGAAAATAACAATTTTAGGATAATACAAATACATACATATTATGTATATTGTTGCCATGTACTTTTCTTCTTCTTTCAACGTACCAGCCGTATCCCACTGAGGTGGGGTGGCCCAAAAGAAAAAACTGAAGTTTCTCCTTTTAAATTTAGTAATATATACAGGAGAAGGAGTTACTAGCCCCTTGCTCCTGGCATTTTAGTCGCCTCTTACGACACGCATGGCTTACAGAGGAAGAATTCTGTTCCACTTCCCCATGGAGATAAGAGGAAATAAACAAGAACAAGAATTAGAAAGAAAATAGAAGAAAACCCAGAGGGGTGTGTATATATATGCTTGTACATGTATGTGTAGTGTGACCTAAGTGTAAGTAGAAGTAGCAAGACTTACCTGTAATCTTGCATATTTATGAGACAGACAAAAGACACCAGCAATCCTACCATCATGTAAAACAATTACAGGCTTTCGTTTTACACTCACTTGGCAGGACGGTAGTACCTCCCTGGGCGGTTGCTGTCTACCAACCTACTACCTACATGCCATGTACTTATATTATAAAAATAGTTTTGCATACAGAAAAGGCATGACTAAATTCGAGGGTCCACTGTGTTTAGTACGATTCAAAACAATTATTCTTACACTAAGGAATTTCAACAATAGATGTAAGATATATATAGGCACTCTTTTTTGCAATTACAAAAATATTAGGAAAAAACATGAACCTGGGTTTATTAATTTTTATTACTTATTACTATAAGACAGATATTAAGAAATAAACTGACTCTGAGGTCAGTGGTCACCTGTGGTCATACCTGCCTTAGCTCTTGGGAGTTAGTGTGGGCTGTTACCAAGCACCATGGCTTGTTGTAGTGTTTTAGAATTTCAGGTTCAAGTGTTGAAGAAGGAGATTCTACTTCTTCAGGAGGAAATTAGGAGGCTGAAGCTTCGCATAGATATGTTTGGGAGTGAGTGTGAGAAGGATTTAGCTGGTAAGGAGGAAATGGTCACCAGCAGTGATAGTGGCAGCCGCTTTAAGTGGCAAGTAGTTCACAGTTCAGGAAGAAGGAAGATGAGGAGAGTTAATAGAGAAGTTGTGAAGGTAGGATATCGATTCTCTGTTCTCCAAGACGAGTGTACTTCAGTGGTTAGTGAGGTTGAAGGTACCACTGATTCCCCTGCTAATCAAGGTAAGAATATTTTAATAGTAGGCGATTCTCAGGTAAGATATATGGACAGTGCATTTTGTAACAGAGACAGAAAGGTTAGACAGAGAGTGTGCCTTCCTGGAGCTGGTGTTGGTGACATAGTCAGCAGGTTGGATAATATTATGGCAGGTAATGGGAACAAGCCCATTATCTGTCTTAGTGCTGGGGTAATGACATTGAGAAGGGCAGGAGAGAGGAGCTGCTGGATAAGTACAGGTCAGCCATAGAAGTAGTTAGGTCTAAGGAAGGGATCCCAGTCATAGGTAGCATCTTGCCTAGAAAGGGAGTGGGCAATGATTGGATGTCTAGGGCAATTGGTATAAATTGCTGGCTAGACAGATACTGCAAGGAACTTGCAATCCCATTCATTGATAACTGGGACCTATTCTTTGGCAAACATGAGTCTTCATCTTCCAATTGTGACCCCTTGTTGCTGTGTCCCATCTCTGGAACGTCATGTCTCTGTCCACCTTGTTAATTCCTTGCAGTACTTTGTATGTTATCATCATGCCTTCCCTAACCCTCCTGTCCCCTAGTGTCATCTGGCCAATTTCCTTTAACCTTTCTTCGTAGGACATTCCCCTTAGCTCTGGAACTAGCCTTGTTACAAACCTTTGCACTTTCTCTAATTTCTTGATGTGCTTGACCAGGTGTGGGTTCCAAACTGGTAGTGCATACTCCAGTATGGACCTAATGTACACAGTGTACAGAAGTGGATATTGTGCCTATGCTTCTCTGGAATGAGTGATGATGAATGCTTCCTTCTTTAGGTTACCCTGCCTTGGTGGGAAAGGGGTCAATGTAGTAAGAAAACAAATACAGCGGACCCCCGAGTTTCGTGATTAATCCGTTCCATAGAGCCCGCTGAAGGTCGAAATTCACGAAACTCGAAACCATTTTCCCCATAAGAAATATTGGAACTAAAATTAATCTGTTCCAGACACCCAAAAATATTAAAATATTTTTTTTTCAAATTAAATAAAGATTTACATAATGAAAACAATCAGAAATCAAGTACATGAATTTAAAATAAATAATAATAACATTACACTCACCTTTACTGAAGACTTCTGTGTGGATGTAAGATGGGAGGAGGGGATAGGAGGAAGGTGTACACTATTTTTTGGAAGGAGAATCTCCTTCCATTAGGACTTCAGGTATGAAGTCCATATCTGGGGTTACTTCCCTTCTTCTTTTAATGCCACTGGGACCAGCTTGAGAGTCACTGGACCCCTGTCGCACAAAATATCTGTCCAGAGAGGTCTGTTTCTGGTGTTTCTTTAAGATTTCCCTGAAGTGGGACACAACACTGTCATTGTACATGTTGCCAATACGGCCTGTAACAGCTTTGTTAGGGTGAAGTTCATCCATAAATGTTTGCAATTCAGTCCACTTTCCACAAATGTCCTTAATCTTTGAAGAAGGCACCTTCTTCCATCTCTCTTCCTCCTCCTCTGCAGCAGTTTCCTGACCTTCCTCCATCTCTCTTCCTCCTCCTCTGCAGCAGTTTCCTGAGCTGTGATCTGTTGTTGTTGCAGATGAAGCTCTTGCAGCTCTTCAGTAGTTAGCTCTTCCCTGTGGTCCTCCACCAACTCTTCCACATCCTCACCACTCACCTCCAACCCCAGGGACATCCCCAATGCCACAATAGTTTCCACAACTGGCATAGGTTCCTTAGGGTCAGCCACAAACCCTTAGAAATCCCTCTCTTGTACACAATCTGGCCACAAATTTCTCCAAGCAGAGTTCAAAGTCCTGGAAGTCACTCCCCCCAAGACTTACCTATAAGGTTTATGCAATGGAGGATATTAAAGTGATCTTTCCAGAACTCTCTTAGGGTCAATTCAGTGTCTGAGGTCACTTCAAAGCACTTCTGAAACACTGCTTAGGTGTAGAGTTTTTTGAAGTTTGAAATGACCTGCTGGTCCATGGGCTGGAGGAGAGGAGTGGTATTAGGAAGCAAGAACTTCACCGTGATGAAACTAAACTCCTCCACTATTTGTTCTTCCAAGTCTGGAGGATGAGCAGGAGCATTGTCCATTACCAGGAGGCACTTGAGTGGCAATTTATTTTCCAGGAGGTATTTCTTCACACTGGGGCCAAACACTTCATTAAACCAGTCTAGGAAAATTTCCCTTGTGACCCATGCCTTACTGTTAGCCTTCCACATCACACACAAGTTACTCTTGGTGACACTGTATTTCTTGAACACTCTGGGATTTTCAGAGTGATACACCAGTAAAGGCTTCACTTTAAAATCCAAACTAGCATTACTATAAAACATGAGAGTAAGCCTGTCTTTCATAGGCTTGTGTCCTGGGAGTTCCGCTTCCTCCTGCGTGATGTAGGTCCTCTTTGGCATTTTCTTCCAGAAGAGGCCTGTTTCGTCACAATTAAACACTTGCTGGGGTTTGAATTCTCCAGTGTCTATGCACTCCTTAAACTCCTGTACAAACTTCTCAGCTGCTTTTTTGTCAGAACTGGCAGCCTCACCATGCCTTATCACACTGTGAATGCCACTACGCTTCTTAAATCTCTCAAACCAACCTTTGCTGGCCTTAAAATCACAAGCATCACCACTTGTTGCAGGCATGTTCTTTACGAGATCGTCATGCAACTGCCTTCCATTTTCACATATTATCGACTGCGTAACACTATCTCCTGCTAACTGTTTTTCGGTAATCCACACCAACAATAACCTCTCCACTTCTTCGAGGATTTGTGATCTCCTTTTTGTCAGCATATCCACCCCTTTTGCAACAACAGCACACTTTATTTCCTTTCCTTTTGCCACGATCGAAGCGATGGTTGAATGGGGCTTGCCATACATCCTGGCAAGCTCTGTAACACGCACTCCACTCTCATATTTTTCAATGATTTCCTTCTTGAATTCGATCGTGTTCCTCACTTTCTTTACCAAAGGGCTGGCACTAGCTTTCCTTGGGCTCATGGTGACTTATTTAGCAGTTGTAATCACAAAAAACAATGGATTATTACGTATGAACCCACGGGGTGATGGTCACATGTTGGTAAACAATGGCACACTGAGCATGAATGGCGTGGGAGACTGGCTTTGTGTGCGCAGTGACGGGCGGACGGGTACCGGACGGTTGCCGAAACACGAGTTTTTTCATGAAACTCGAGGCCAAATTTTTCCAAAAAAACTCGCCAAAGGTCGAATTTCACGAAAGTCAAGGTTGCCAAAACTCGAGGGTCCACTGTATACTGTACTGTACATACATACAAATTTACTACCAAAATTTATGAGGTAACTAACCTGTAGCAGATGTGTTCCAAATGATAGTCAGCCTGAGCTACACAGGTTCCACTAAAGGTGTTGGTCTCAACAAGATCTGCACCAGCCTCCAGGTATGCCTTAATAAATTAATGAACAAAATTATAAATGCATCACCATAAAGAACATCCACACTTATTCATATGCCTACTACATACATAGAACAATACACACAAACAAATCCTCCACTCAAACTTCTCCTCACCAACCTTAACAGAACACACAACCATAACACAAGACACAGATCTCTTTTTGATGTACCCCCTGTCCATATCACAGTGTGTAAAAACTCTATGCACATAAAGGGCCCCAAAATCTGGAATTCATTACCAGAACATACTAAAGCAACCAGGCCTGAAAATCACTTTAAGACTCTTCTAAAAAACCACTTACTCGCCCAGGACTAAATAATTAACACTTAATCTTTAACATTACCAATAATTCTCCCAATTACTTAAATCTTAAAACTTCAAGACAACATATAGTAAATTGATCATCTTGTTTGTTATACATTGTAATGCGACAAATTTGTACAACTATAATGCTTCAATATCGAAATGTTCAAATTTCATTGTTTCAAATATTCAATTGTACTTCACATTGCAAATTGTTTACTGTAATTTTTAACACTGAACTTCTCATTGCTTGTTAATTTTAAGTTAATTTTAAGCCTGCCCATAATGCTCTGCATACAAGGGGCTTTTGCCATGTGCACCCAACTACTATAATTCCTTGTACAAGTTGGATGTCCTGGCCCTAAGCGAAACAAAGCTGAAGGGGGTAGGGGAGTTTCGGTGGGAGGAAATAAATGGGATTAAATCTGGAGTATCTGAGAGAGTTAGAGCAAAGGAAGGGGTAGCAGTAATGTTGAAGGATCAGTTATGGAAGGAGAAAAGAGAATATGAATGTGTAAATTCAAGAATTATGTGGATTAAAGTAAAGGTTAGATGCGAAAAGTGGGTCATAATAAGCGTGTATGCACCTGAAGAAGAGAGGGATGTAGAGGAGAGAGAGAGATTTTGGGAGATGTTAAGTGAATGTATAGGAGCCTTTGAACCAAGTGAGTGTCATTGTGGTAGGAGATCTGAATGCTAAAGTAGGAGAAACTTTTAGAGAGGGTGTGGTAGGTAAGTTTGGGGTGCCAGGTGTAAATGATAATGGGAGCCCTTTGATTGAACTTTGTATAGAAAGGGGTTTAGTTATAGGTAATACATATTTTAAGAAAAAGAGGATAAATAAGTATACAAGATATGATGTAGGGCGAAATGACAGTAGTTTGTTGGATTATGTATTGGTAGATAAAAGACTGTTGAGTAGACTTCAGGATGTACATGTTTATAGAGGGGCCACAGATATATCAGATCACTTTCTGGTTGTAGCTACACTGAGAGTAAAAGGTAGATGGGATACAAGGAGAATAGAAGCATCAGGGAAGAGAGAGGTGAAGGTTTATAAACTAAAAGAGGAGGCAGTTAGGGTAAGATATAAACAGCTATTGGAGGATAGATGGGCTAATGAGAGCATAGGAAATGGGGTTGAAGAGGTATGGGGTAGGTTTAAAAATGTAGTGTTAGAGTGTTCAGCAGAAGTTTGTGGTTACAGGAAAGTGGGTGCGGGAGGGAAGAGGAGCAATTGGTGGAATGATGATGTAAACAGAGTAGTAAGGGAGAAAAAGTTAGCATATGAGAAGTTTTTACAAAGTAGAAGTGATGCAAGGAGGGAAGAGTATATGGAGAAAAAGAGAGAGGTTAAGAGAGTGGTGAAGCAATGTAAAAAGAGAGCAAATGAGAGAGTGGGTGAGATGTTATCAACAAATTTTGTTGAAAATAAGAAAGTTTTGGAGTGAGATTAACAAGTTAAGGAAGCCTAGAGAACAAATGGATTTGTCAGTTAAAAATAGGAGAGGAGAGCTATTAAATGGAGAGTTAGAGGTATTGGGAAGAAGGAGGGAATATTTTGAGGAATTGTTAAATGTTGATGAAGATAGGGAAGCTGTGATTTCGTGTATAGGGCAAGGAGGAATAATATCTTGTAGGAGTGAGGAAGAGTCAGTTGTGAGTGTGGGGGAAGTTCGTGAGGCAGTAGGTAAAATGAAAGGGGGTAAGGCAGCTGGGATTGATGGGATAAAGATATAAATGTTAAAAGCAGGTGGGGATATAGTTTTGGAGTGGTTTGTGCAATTATTTAATAAATGTATGGAAGAGGGTAAGGTACCTAGGGATTGGCAGAGAGCATGCATAGTTCCTTTGTATAAAGGCAAAGGGGACAAAAGAGAGTGCAAAAATTATAGGGGGATAAGTCTGTTGAGTATACCTGGTAAAGTGTATGGTAGAGTTATTATTGAAAGAATTAAGAGTAGACGGAGAATAGGATAGCAGATGAACAAGGAGGCTTTAGGAAAGGTAGGGGGTGTGTGGACCAGGTGTTTACAGTGAAACATATAAGTGAACAGTATTTAGATAAAGCTAAAGAGGTTTTTGTGGCATTTATGGATTTGGAAAAGGCGTATGACAGGGTGGATAGGGGGGCAATGTGGCAGATGTTGCAGGTGTATGGTGTAGGAGGTAGGTTACTGAAGCAGTGAAGAGTTTTTACGAGGATAGTGAGGCTCAAGTTAGAGTATGTAGGAAAGGGGGAGATTATTTACCAGTAAAAGTAGGCCTTAGACAAGGATGTGTGATGTCACCATGGTTGTTTAATGTATTTATAGATGGGGTTGTAAGAGAAGTAAATGCGAGGGTCTTGGCAAGAGGCGTGGAGTTAAAAGGTAAAGAATCACACAAAGTGGGAGTTGTCACAGTTGCTCTTTGCTGATGACACTGTGCTCTTGGGAGATTCTGAAGAGAAGTTGCAGAGGTTGGTGGATGAATTTGGTAGGGTATGCAAAAGAAGAAAATTAACCCTTTGACTGTCGAAGGGCCCAATCCTGAAGTTGCTCCTGGTGTCGCAAAATATTCGAAAAAAAAAAAAATTATTATTTCTTATGAAATGATAGAGAATCTTTTCCCGATTGTAAAGACACCAAAAAAACGAAATTTGATGGAAAACTGACGGAATTACGCTCTCGCGAAGTTAGCGACTTCAGCGATATTTAAAAATCAGCAATTTCGCCCACTTTGAGCCCTATTTTCGGCTAATTCCGTTATTCCAGTCAACCAAACTCATAACTATTTCTTCAGAACTCTATTTTTCCTATCGATTGAGCACAAGAAACTGCCCATTTACCGATTTCAACTACCCAATAACATGGTCAGAAATTTGCAATTTGGCCAATTTCACGAAAATTAAAAAATACGACAATTTCAAAATAAGGTCCAGAATGAACAATGCAGACATTCCTGGCTCTAAAATAAGATTTTCTTTGTTCATCAGTCATGTCTCCAGGTCCCTGTGATATTACTCTTGCTTTTTATTTTGAAATTTTATTCAAACAAAAAATAGAAGATTTACTGTTATGCAGACTACTGCAATACTGT